>JARJHM010000896.1:0-113895 GCA_033356055.1 Carex pumila
ATTAGTCTTTAATTAATATTATAATTAACTTTTAAATTGAAAAAAGAATGAATCTATTATACTATAATTCTTATGAATTTTTTTTAAATGTAGTTTGTGAAGGAAAAAATGCTGGTTGGCATTATACGTGAGCGGTAAGCTAACTAAGGGCGTAGATGGCGTGTATTACTCGAAAGATGCCTCATTCGGCTTGCAGGTTAATGAAAGAACCACATTTATTGAACTTAAGCAACTAGTATACGAAAAGACTGGTGCAAACCCAACCGGTATGACTTAGATTTGGCTACCCGAATTGACCACACAACGGGCTGGGGGCGTAGACCTTACTTTGTGAGTTTTCCTTATAACAGATGAGAAGTTGTGGAAGGCTGTGTACCAACAATTGAGTCTAGGGGGGTCGCGATATTACATTACGAAATTTTAAATAATTAAAGTCAAAGGATTTAAAATTAGAATCGAAAATTGTGCTAATAAAATGGAAGTTTAAACCTTAATTAAGGTTCCTCTAAATAAGTAAATTAAATATGAATTGAAATCGCGTTGAAATTTCGAGATTTTGACTTTATAGGCTGAGTGCGGGTTGGTTAACCCGCACTGCGGGTTGGTTAACCCGCACTGCGGGTTGGTGCATCCGCACTCATGCAATTCTGTGTTGGTCTGAATTTTTCTAAGTCCTCAATGCGGATTGGTTAACCCGCACTGCGGGTTGGTTAACCTGCACTCATGAAATCATGTGTTGAACTGAATTTTCTGAAAATTTGCTAAGTATTGAGTGCGGATTGGTTAACCCGCATTGCGGGTAGGATTTATCCGCACTACGCTCGGATTTTTCCGAATTTCTATTGAAGTTTTTCTAAGTCCCGACTGCGGGTTAAGTGACCCGCACTGCGGATTATTTCTGTGTTAGATTTTTTCTGAAATTCTGTCAAAAATCTACTAAGTTCCCACTACGGGTTGTTTCTGTGTTAAAATTCATGTTCTGAAAACTGACTAAGTGCTGAGTGCGGGTTAGGTAACCCGCAGTGCGGATTGGTTAATCCGCACTCAGGGTGATTTTTGCCCTAAAACTCAAATCAAACCTTCTCTCTCTCCCACTTCGTTATTTTCACCATTTTTAAGTGATTTTCACCAAGAGAGAAGAAAAAAGAGCGTGTGAGTTTCCGTTTCTTTCAGACTTCTGATTGTTGCGAGAAATCGAGTTTGGAACTGAGTGAGCAGCTGAGGATCTCTCCGAACTCTCCTATTTGGTATTTCTTTCTCTCTTTCTTTCTTTCGAAACCTCGAATTTTCTCGATTTCTTAGATTCTCGTCTTAAACTCGAGATTTGTGTTCGAATTGCTCGAGGACTAGTTCCTCTACACTCCTTGCTTATTTATTTGCCAATCTTTTCCCGATTTCCTTCCGATTTGTGAAATCTGATTTCTAGGGTTTCGTGCCAAAATTGAAAGTTGGCATAATCGTGATTTGATTTGTTTAACCCGACCAATTAGACTTGTAGTCGGTAGGGTTGCTTCCTGATCTTGAATTTTTAGAACGTTTAACGGTTAAATTGAGGTTTTGACCAAATTAGGGTTTAACCAATCGGTAAATTGAATTGATCCGAGAACCAAAGTAGTGAAATGGTGATTGATGGTTACCAAAGTGAAATGGTATATGGCTAGAGGGCCTAGATGCAATTGTGCACTGTTATATGAGATTTTTAATAAGAAAGAAGGAACCGAAAAGAATCGATACCAAAACATAAGAATTGATTTAGGACTGTACAAACCCTAAGTAAACGTATAGACCACTAAACCCGAATTAAACCAAGTAAACGTATAATATAGGTGTAGGCTCGGTTGAGCAAGACTTACCAAGGCAGTTCGAGACGCCCGATCCGTAGCTAAGCGGTACGCTCGTCTTAAACAGGTGCGGGATTCTTGGACTTGTTTGATACTTTATTTTCAGGAATTAAACTGTGTATTCGTTTGTCATGTTGAATATCATTGATTGCATAATTGAATTGTGTAAAGCATTTGCATAGCCCAATCAAATTAAACTCGAATTGATGTGACTTGAGTGATTTGCATGCTGGTATGGTTGTAGGTTGTGTCGATCTATTATGATCTGATTTGATTGAAAGTCACCACGATTGGATTTGGATATATATGTGAATGGATTTACGAAGTTAAGCACTTGGATCCAATTAATTTGCCAAGTCGGGCTGTATGCTGACTTGGATTCCCAGGATCCTAAATGGCCTTAGGTGAACGGCCCTCGATATTCCCAGTACCGGTTGGGACGAGGGAGGGTGATTATGTTATGAGATGTGTGAATTGAGATCGTGGGTGACTTGTGTAACGTCTGTGGCTCTGTGGCATTCTCCTACGTGTTAATGCATTTGAACGGTCAATTGAATATTGCGACTATTGGAAATGATTCCAAAGAGATTTTCTTTATATGACTGAAACCAGACCGTAATAACTCTTAAGCCAAGCAATTACAGATGGGTGTTAGATAAAGGGTCCAGCTTGGTTGGCCATCTGTAGGCGTCAGTAACCCTACAGATGTGGGTTTGATAATGGTTCAGCTCGAAAGAACATCTGTAATTGCTACAAGCCCTAATGAATTAAGTTAAGCCAAAATATCTGTTGTGTTTGAAATTCATCTTGGAAATTCCGTAAACTGTGTTTCAGGTTGATTAATTGTTGTCGAGTAGTGACATTCTGTTATTTATGATTTCTTATATATCTGTTTGCATTGTTATTGTTTGGGTTTTATTTTTGAATATAGAGTTTGATTGCAAGTCCAATAATTCATATGTGGCAAATTCGCACTGAGAATTTATTCTCACCCCCACCTTCGGATTATTTTTACAGGTACGGGTGCGATTGATTCCGGAGAGGCACGCGAGTAGTAGGCCTTATAGTTTACCATTTACTTGACCCTAGTTATGTTTTGTTGTGCAGTTTTAGGTAGGCCTCGTGGTTGATATCCGGATGAGATACTTTTGTTGTATTATATTCTGACCAGACTGTGTACTCTGATTATATATATTATAAACTTGTTTTATATTTTTGTTGTTTTGGTTGAATTGTTAATTGCCTTGTAAGCATACATGACATTGTATGCTTATGGCGGGAGACTGTTACGACCCGTGGCTGCGAGGTGTGACACGTGATGATAGAGTTATATTCCAGAAGGGTTCCCCAGGTTGGGGCTAGACCTTTTAGTGCGGCTGGGGCTGGACCTTTTAGGGCTCCCCCTGCTGGACCTTCAAGTTATGACAATTCGGCTTATGACAGCCAGGGGTACCACCACTACCCTCATGACAACCAGGGGTACCACCACTCCCCTCATGACAGCCAGGGGTACCACCACTCCCCTCATGACAACCAGGGGTACCACAGTCCCTGTTATGACAACCCGGGGTACCATAACTCCCGTGAGTTTACTGAAGTTGTACCCCCACCACCACCACCCAGACAGGCACCCATAATCCCTACATTTCCAGCTATACCAGAGTTAGTACCAATACAGTTATCCGTTAATCGAAATGATACTAATATTGATGTTGATGCTATTGATGCCATACCGGAAAGAGAAATGGAAATTGGAGATGAATACCAAGGAATTTGGAAATCTGATGACTTATCAGATGGTGATGCAAATGTACCAGGTTTGTCCAGGGAAGAAAAATTCTCAATCAGGGGTCGGGGGAATAAGCATCCTATCGCCACATTCAACGATACCACAGCTTTTGAAAAGGCTGACATTAGTTTCTTTGGTCCTCCTGTTGTATACAATCGTGAACTTGCCCCAGGGCAAGTCTATACCAACATAGATGAACTTGTAAAGAAAATCCACGAGACTCATGTTCACGGCAACTGGAAATGTATATTACAAAGAAGGGAATCAAAAAGATTGGTTGTGATATGCAAAAATGCCCCTCATTGCGAGTTTCGCCTTTATGCAACCCCTGCGGGTTCGGGGGAAGCATGGATAATTAAAAAGTGTGAACCACCTCATACATGCAAGTCTGCGTCCACAAGGACTGACCATTCAAATCTGACAGCATCACTAATTGCCGATGCAATTGAGGCAGACATTAAGTTGGACCCATCGATGAGCATAAAGGCGGTGGCTATGGCCGTCAGACACAAATACATACATGTAATCCCAAAATATAACAGGTTGTGGAGAGGTCGTGAACTTGCGATTTGCAGAATATTCGGTAGTTGGAAGGATTCATACGACTATCTGGCACCATTGCTCCAGGCTATGGCAAGTACAAATCCCGGCACTGTATTTCAGCGGTGGCATGGCCCCATTTATGACAAGAATGGAGTACTAATAGAGGGAGTTCAACAATTCAAGGGCATAGCATGGGCTTTTGGTCCTTGTATCCAAGCTGTGCCATTCATCAGACCCGTTATCAGCATTGATGCATACTTCATGTCTGGCCGTTACGAGGGGAGGCTACTGATAGCATGTGCATATGATGCTGAGAACCAGGTGTTGCCTTTGGCGTTTGCAATTGTTCAAAAAGAGGATGGTGAGAACTGGGGATTCTTTATGCAGTTTTTAAGAAGACGGGTGGTTGGGCCAACAAAGTTTTTCTCTGTAATATCAGAGCAGCACAGAGGAATAAAATATATTTTTGATCGTGAAGAATACGGTTGGTCAACACACACTGGCGAGTGTGTGCACAGGTTGTGTATGCAACACGTTGCGGAGAACCTTAGCAAGGCAACCAGACACGATACATGGGTCCTAGAAACATTCAGACGTAATTGCAAAAAAAAGAAGCCGAGAAGGGTGGAAGAGATGAGTAGAGAATTTGCAAAGATATGTGTTTGTTAATTGTTTACATGTCTTATTGTACTTTGTGGACATATTTTTATTTTAATTGTTTACTTATATTATTTTATTTCCTTATTTATATATAGTATATGCCGAAAGCAAATCTCTACTTAATGAAGGTGGGCAAAAATAATCCCAGAGATGTCCAAGAGCCACTAACATACGAGAAAATATATCAAGCACGTGATGGAGGTTACCGTTGGGGAATTATGACCACCAACGGTTCTGAATTGCTGAATGCAGTCTTCAAGGAGAGCCGGACGTTGCCTGTGGCTGCAGTTGTAGAAGACACTTTCTACAAGTTAAATACCTGGTTTCAGGAACGGCGTGCTAAGGCCGCATAATTAATAAGGATGAACCAGTCATTTTCAACAAAGGTGGAGGAGAAACTAAGAAAACACAAGAACAAAGGTGCAACTATGACCGTGATCCCGATGGGTAATAATGGTACAGAATTCGAAGTGCACAATCCAAATGAGTATGTTCCTTCCAACCGTAGACCAGATGGCACTATGGAGTTTGTGAAGAGGGCTTTCAAGTACGTAGTGCAATTCCGAGAGGCAAGAGAGGTGACTTGTACATGCCAAGGACCCCAACTAACACACATACCTTGTAGTCACATGATGGCAGTATGCCGAGTGAGAAACTTCTGCGAGGATCACTATGTCGCTGACATGTATCGTACCGATTGCCTTGCTTCTACTTGGGCTGGATCTTTCCATTCTTATCCCAACCAGCATGAGTGTCATGCGTATGTCGGTGATAGAATACTCCCTTCAGAAGGATGGATAAGGAAGGGAAGGAGGAGACATAAACGTGCTATAATGACCATGGACGAGACGGGTGGTAGGAGGCCATCGGGAAATCAGGCTCGTCGTTCTGTTTCTGACAGGCGCAGGGCAGGTATGTAGCATTTTTCGGAATTAATTTATGATTTTGTTATATTAATAACTTGATTCTATTGTTATGTTCAGATGCCATAAACGAACACAATGAAAGAAAAAATGTGAGAGTTGTTGCTGAAGCAACTGGTAGAACACAACCACCTCTTGCGACCCAATCATCTAGTAGCCAAGGGTCTACAAGTACTGCCGCACTTGCAGCTGGTACCAGAAAATCTTCTCATCTATTGGGTTTATTCCAACGTCCTGAAAGATGAACTTATTATTTTGCTTGGGTGAACTTATTATGTTTGGTTTGAACTAAGTTATGAATATTGGTGAGCTTCAGTTGTATCATTGAACTTTAATTGTATTCGTGAACTTTACTTGTTAGACTACTTTAGAACTACAGTTATGTTAAACTCAGGATTTTGGATTATTTTGATAAAAATATTTTTTTTGGGTTATTAATAAAAATGGCCGGTATGTATGTATGTATATATGTATATATTATACATATATTATAAAAACCGAAAAAAAAGACCAACATAAAGGCCAAGTCCTTAATTTTTTGACAAATATCTCAAATACCCTAAACAAAAAAAAAACTAAAACTTCACAAATGAAAATATTAAGAAAAAAATCAAATTTCTAAAAATAAATAAATAAATAAAATAGCAGACCGCCAGCAACCCTGGCGGTTTGGTTATATTTGAAAAAACTCAGATTTTGTGGTTATTTTGATAAAAAAAATCTTTTTTTTTTGGTTATTAATAAAAATGGCCGTTAATTAAACAAAGGTAGCGATTGGAGGCTTTGAGTAATAAATATAATAAATAATAAGAAATTTGGCAAATTAATTAATCATGCCATACAAGGATCCCATATAACAAAAGAAAAATAAAACACATGATTTTAACAAATATTTTTGGAGATCTTCAAATTTCTTTCAATAATGATTTTGTATACAGTATAAATGCTTCTAATGCGGTGTTTAATTAATGAAACCGAGACAAAACTAAAAAAAAATGAAATTACAAATGCCATATAAATTAATATAATATAATTTTATTTATAAGAGGAGTAAACGATGCCCGATCACCACCAATTTTTTTTATTAAATGAAAACTAAACCTAAAATTAAAATTCTAGAATTTTAAGGACAAATTTTAAAATATAAAAAGGCTGAAATTGGGAACCTTAACTTTTTCAAGGGCTCAATACATTTTTCCCTGACAGTAGAATTAAAGAAAAACAAAGAAATTTTACAATGAGTCTGAATTTCCCAACCCCGGTCAATGTTCGAGTGGAATTTTTCTAATTTTGACTCGATTAAAAATATTGAAACGATGACACATATTATCTAAGGAATACATAAAATAAACATTAAAATAATATTTGCTTTTCTGACTTCTCTTTCTCATCTAATAATAAGAAAACAAAATATATAATATACGGAATTTGACATATGAGAAGACGGCTGTTTTTCAATGTTATTTTACATGCATCGACAATAATGTTTTCTGAAAATAATCAGTAAGATATATAGTTGTTGTTATTATTATTATGACGAAATTGATTTATATAATATTTTGCATAATTTTATTTAATCAGCAACTTATATTTTTTTAAAATCAATGGTACATGTAACTATAACTTTATTATTTGAAATTTATAAATATGAGTTAGCCTATTGTATAAAATATTTGTAAATCCACTTAAAAGACAATTTACTCAAACTATAGTTTTTCATGTCCAAACGGTGGATCCAAGTTGCTCAATACATTTTATATTTCAAAACCTTGCGAGGTATTAAATTTTATTATTTTTAAGATTTCTTAATTTTGTTTGAATTTTGACAAAAATGATCCAATTTGATTTGCAAATATTTTTAAATGAGTGTATCTATCAAAAAGTATCTCCGAATCGACGGGTACGTTGAAACTCTTATACACGCATTTGAATTGGAAAAAGACGTGCATAATCTATTTGTTTTTCCTTCTTTTTTTTTGGCGAAAAAAAGAGATGTTTCCCGGTCTCCCTTAAAAAATTAATAATTTCGACGAGATTGAAGTCATCGGTTCCTGTTTTATATTATCTGTAATAAGGTAACAGATATATTCAATTGCTTCTCCATGAAATTAAATAATACAAGTAATGCAGCTTACCTCCTATATCTATTCGCTTCGTTTATCAATTACAAGTGGAGTTAACATTTTTTTAGAACAACAAGTTTAAAAAAAAAAAAAAAATCATCATTGGTAGACGGAGACATCTTGTTATTTGAAAAGACAACGGAAGAGAGAAATAATAATTTACTTTCATCTAGGTAGCCAATAAGACTTTGTTAAAAGTTTTTTTTTTTTTAGGTGCATGGAGTCTTATGTTTTGTTTTGTTACTGTAAAATTTATTAGTAGTTTTAATTGGAATTCATATTGTTTGTAGTTAAAAAGAATCTGGACCGTTCGATTCGTCAATACAAAATCAAAGGAGTGTAAATTTCACAAGAACACACTAACATTATTATTTATTAAGTACTTTTACCTGAGTGCGTATCCTCTGAGATATCTCAACTTTTGCGTGACCGACGTGTCTGGTGCCTGTTCGGGGATGTAGGGGGTCAATATTATGTGTGCTTTGAGATTTGTGCATAGCATGTTTAAACGGTTGAGATTTGTGCATAGCGTATTTCCGGTTTGAGTAGTTTTCGGAATTGATGCAAGATTTAGTTAGTTTTTTAAATTTATATATTTTTTTTATATAAATAAAAAAATCGGTTGGAATTTTCTATAAAGTCACGCAAAGTTTGAGATATCACAGTCACAGAGGATACGAATTCTTTTTACCTTCGCAGATAAATTAAATTCTTATATAAGTTAATGTGTTCATTTTAATCAGACAAAAATTTGATCTAGAAAATAGGAGCGACTTTACAAGGTGAGCAGAGAACTTATTTTTTATTAGAAAAAAAAAATGATGAAGAAAACAGGACCGATTTAAAATAGCGACAGTTGAATATTAAATGGGAGTCAGAAGCATGTACCAGATTAATTTGTGAGTGAAGAAAAAACTTTTCTCTTTATATTTTCTGTATGGTAGACGGTTGTTTAATAAATTAAGTTTGCTCGTCAAAATTGAGGTATACTTTTCTGCAGCTTATATTTTTCTTTTCTTTTCTTTTTAAACCTCAGCGGAGATTGTCAGGTTAAATTTTTTGCTTCTTTTAAATTAAAGATTTCAATTATCCCCTTAAAATTGGGGTGCCAGTGGGTACAATATGAGTTGGGTGAATATATTAAGGATCAATCTATTTGTTTGTTTGCCACGTGATCGATTGTGCAGTATGAAATTTTACGAGGATGGAAACTCACGGAATTGTGAGATAAATGTTACTCACGGACATCGAGACGCACAAAATTATTTATGAAAATGTACTGAAATAGATATTCAGTTATACCTTGAGATTAACTGTAAGAAATTCTATTTTCTTTCTAAAACATTTGATAGTATACAATTATTTTTATTAATAAAATTATAATAATGAAATTAAATAAAATAGATTCAATAATAACATAAAATGGATGAAACATTTAGAAATAAATAAAAACATATATATTTATAAGCAAAAAAACATTTAAAAAATGTGATACTGACCATTTTATCAGCCTCACAATTAGGGGTGGCAACGAGCTGTTAAAGAGCGAGCTACGTCACACTCGTACTCGGCTTGTTAGTATATCGAGCTGAGCGAGCGAGTTTGGATTTTAGGTCTCGAGCTAAAACTATTGCTCAAGACCGACCCGTGGCTTGTCCGAGCGAGCCGAGCTAGCTCGTTACTAGCTTGGCAGATTTATAAATTTATATTTTTTTTTCCTGCTATATCTTAAATTTTCATAACACATCTTATCAATTATGGCTAAAACAAAATAATATTTATATGACTAATTACTGAGAAATACTCTTAATTCAATTGTAATTAAGCAAATCAACTATTATAAATTAACTTTACAGCTAAATTCATACATACAAATATATAAAAATCCTAAATTCATACAAATATATTTATAGAATAAATTCATGCATACCAAACCAAACAAATTCATACAAATTAACTTAATTGCTTATAATTAATTCACACATATTCCATACAAAATTACCAATCAACTTAAACACTGTAACATCCGGTAATTTTATTTATTTTTCTGAAATTCATTTGGACTTATTTAAAATATTGTACAATTGTAAGGTTCAAATGATAAAAATGCAAACTTAAAAAAAAAATATAAAAGGCAAGGTGGCAACCCTTGCCACGCGGCTGTGCATGGTGAAAACCTCCCAACCCCTTTTACTCTTCTTTGATCTCCGTATATAAATCTCCTCTGTGTCTCCTATGTAAATATAAGAGATAAAAGTGAATACAAAACCGTAAAAAGAGTGAGAAATGAGAAGAAAAGTGAGAAAAATCAAAAGAAAAGAGAGTTAATTATGTAAATAAAGATTTTGGTATTGATTATAATTTGATTGTTCGTTCGATTGAAATTATGACTACGTCGTGTTGATTATGAGCAACTATTGCAACTGGAATTAGATTTTTGAATTGATCGCTATCAGGTAACCGGACTTCTCTATAATTTGTGTTTTCGTTTTGTTTGATCTAATTGAGTTTTGAATTGGATAATTGAATTGGGTTTTGGATTATGATGCATATTTAACGGGATAGCGGGTTTGTGGTTCGAATTTGATTTGTGAAATGATATGATCGTGTGTTATGAGAATTTGAGAAATGATATGATTGTGTGAAAGAAAATGATATGGATATTGTGTGACTTGTTTTATTGATAACTCAGACCCAGGTGCTATCACCGGTTAAATATGTATTCATAATTTGTTTCGAATTTGTGTGGATTAATCCAGTCTATTTGAATGCTTGTTTAATTAAGCCAATTATAGAGAAGCGCGTCGTTAAATAACCGGTTACTGAGCTTTGTAGCTGACTCCGTATTGTTTCTGTTTGTTATTTTTGTTGCGACGTAGGTTGACGGGACGAAGGATGGATGCACAGGTGCCTCTCTTGTCACGATCCTGGTTCGGCAGCGGGGTCGTGACAAACACAGTCCAAAGTGCAATTGTCATAACATTGGATATAACATCCATAGACCATAATATCTCTAATATGAAGTGAACGGATCTGATTAAACTATTAAACTATGTATATTAAATAGCTCATTAACAACCGAGTTGGCTCGTGCTGAGCTAGGCCAAACTCAAACTCATTAATTATGGCTCGAGTATGTAACGAGCGAGCTAATTTTAACTCGATTCACTAACGAACAAGTTGTTACCAATCGAGTCACGAACGAATACCAAGCGGGCCACGAGCCACGAGCTTTTTTGCCATTCCTACTCACAATGGGAATAAACATGTTATCCAGATCATTATATATAGATGATGAGATGTGTGTGTGAAGAGAGAAAAAAAGAGAGATGAGCTCAGCCACGTGGGATTAGGAAAGAAAGAAGAGTAAAGCTAGGGTGTGACATGCTCACCAAGAAAGTTTGGTGAGCATAGCTCCAAAAGTATATCGGATTGGTGTCAAATGCCGAATCCAAACCGTTGAAATCCATGTACTTCATGAGTGATGCATATACATGCAAAATTTTGAAAGTTTCGAGTTTATTTGATACACGGTCAAGTGGTCAAAGAAATAATAAAAATTGAATATATAAAATAACTCATAATAAAATGTTCATTTCTTTGACCACTTGACCGTGTAGCAAATAAAGTCGAAACTTTCAAAATTTTGCATGTATATGCATCACTCATGAAGTACATGGATTTCAACGGTTTGGATTCGGCATTTGACACCAATCCGATATATTTTTGAAGTTATGCTCACCAAACTTTCTTGGTGAGCATGTCACACCCTAGCTTTACTCAATAAAGAATACGACTCAAAAAAGAAAAATTATCCAGTTTTCGAAATGAGCTAAGTAGGAGAGAGAAGATTGAGAAAAAAAAATTGATTTTTGAGTCCAGGTTTTTTGAACCAGAAGAATATTGGGATAACATATGGTTAAGTTTGGAAAAGTATTGGATCATCCGAACAGAGTTTAAGAAAGATTGAGAAATAAAAACATAAATATTTATATGCAAATAAACATTTAAAATATGTGATTGAAAAAAAACATGCCTGGATCCTAACCATTTTATCAGTCCCACAATGGGAATAAATATATTGTGTGTCATGTGTGTGTAAAGAAGAAAAAAAAAACAGAGAGATGAGCTCAGCCACGTGGGGTTGGGAGAGAGAGAGTACGACTCAAAAAAATAATAATTTATCTGCGAAGGAAAAAGGAATTCGTATCCTCTGAGATATCTC
This sequence comes from Carex pumila, assembly GCA_033356055.1. Taxonomy (NCBI): domain Eukaryota; kingdom Viridiplantae; phylum Streptophyta; class Magnoliopsida; order Poales; family Cyperaceae; genus Carex; species Carex pumila. The sequence continues at coordinate 12,105 of JARJHM010000896.1, forward strand.
AAACTTTGCGTGATTTTATGGAAAATCCGAACCGTTTAAATACGCTCTGCACAAATCTCAAAGCAAACATAATACTGACCCCCTACACCCACATGGGGTTTTGAATCAGAAAAACTACAATGAAATGAAAATTGTGGTTAAGTTTGGAAAAATATTGGTCCATCCGAACAGAGTTTGGGAAAGATTGGGAATTTCAACTCAATCAAATCTAATTTCATGGATTTCGTGACATTCGAACTGAATCTAAATATTGCCTTATCCATACTTTATTTTTATCTATTAAAGATAACATGTAGCTTAACAATAGCGATAATCAACGAATGAATTGATAGTATATATAATTTAATCAAAAAATATTAAATACATCATGTATTTAAAGTCATAACGCATATTTACCTGCGCTATGGACTCAAATTTTCAGTTTGAAAATCTTAATGATCGATCCGAATTATTCAATATGGTCTCTATATGAAAATGTACTTTTAAACTAAATTTTATATTTTTTAGAATTTGTTTACTATTTTTTAGATGAATATAAAATTACTTAATTTGAAAATTATGGACCATCCACAAACAATGATTTTTTACCCATCTAAAAAATAGTAAAATTTCTAAAAATGTAAATTTAGTTTACAAGGACATTTTCATATGAAAACTATATTGAACGGTTTAGATCAACCATTATAATTTTAAAAACAAAAATATTAATTTATAATACGGACCAATCCGCACTATGCACAGTACCATAGCCTCACTAAAAATATTATATAGTTAGTGTGTATAAAAAAATTATCATATATAATTTTATATTTATTAATTACTAACGGATACAAAAATTGTTTTTATGTGTAAAATTGAACACATTCATCTGCAACCTACTTTAAAATTGATCCACTAGACCACTACGCATTCATCAGCAACATTTCTATGGAATGAACTCTGCTGCTTTTCCGAATCTAACCGTTCAAATTTCTTGAGATTTGTGCATAAAAAAGTTTTTTTATAGAGATGCGTGAATATAAAATTTTGAACGGTTAGATTTGGAAAAGCAGCAGATTCATATCCCCTTTCTATAGGATGGGAATTTGTCTCGAGGACAGACTTTTCAAAAGTGTCGCTACCTTGCCGAATGCACGTGATGTATGTTTTAGTCAAATATAATTACCAATCATCAATTTTGTGATCTGTCTAATTCACATATTAAATTAGTTATGATGTAGATGCTAATCCCAATAACATATTGAAGACGGCCCATAGATATTAGTTATATTGGAACAATATTTGAACATTGCGAATAAAATATAATTCGAATTTTGTAATGAGAAATGCAAGTATTTAAACAATGTGCGGATTGTTTTGTTTGGACTCATATCTCTGTTTTTAAAGTTTAAATAATTGATTCAAACTGCTCAAAATTATTATAATATGAAAATATGCTCGAAGATAAAATTTTATATTTTAAAATTACTTTATTATTATTTGAGACAATTAGAAAATCACTTAATCTAAAAATTATGAACCATTGGAAAGTAGTGATTTTCTACCTATCTCAAAAAGTAATAAAAAAATTTCAAAAAAATATAAAATTTGGTCTTGAAATAATGTTGAGTGGTTCGGATCGACTATTTGAACTTTGAAAACGGAGATATGAATCCAATGTACAGTACTATCTGTGCATTGCAAAGTATCATAGTCTCACTCAAAAAATTTAATAGAGAAGTTAAGTTCTGTTTGATAAAAGTTTCAATATTTCTTAAAATTAGAGAAAAGTGATTGCTTAATCCCAATTTAGACCGTCTGATACAAATTGAATTGTGGCAATTTATATGAGATTCTCTAATGATAAGTCAAAATTCGGCTTTTAATATAACGGAACCGATGCCTTCGCTCTTTCTAAAAACAGACAAAAGAAATAGGGGCCAAAATAATGACGATGATCAAACGTGTAGAATTCCTTGCAAAAATCTTAAGAAAATTGCTCTGGTACACCAATTATCATATGATTTTTATACTTATCTGGTTGAATGATATGCTATATTATTGAGATTTATTAAAATCCAATATGATTAATATAAAAATATTTTTTCTTATTAAATGTTAGAAATTAGTCTTACAAATAAAGTAAATATTTTTCTACTTACTCTTATTAAATAGGATAATTAACATTTTTCTTTTTTTAGAATTCATGGCATATGCCGCCAGAGTTTTGCATTAGCCAATAAACTGCGGATACAACAATATATTACATTTTTTAGCCATGCTCTATTTTTTATAAAAAAATTTGTACCGAGGGTTTATTCAAAAATTAAATAAATGTCGACAAACTTTTTGGTGAACTGGTTGGGACAGCGTTACTGTGGTCCTAGATTTTAATTAATGTGTTACCTGGAAAAGCGTAGGTTGACAAATAGCAATATATATATATATTTTTAAACGAATTGTAAAACATCTTAAATTCAAATTCTTCGATCATTATTCCAGATAGAAACGTGCAACGGCACAGCGAGTCTGTTATCTGTGAGGTGACAGATTATTTCCGTTTAAGCCCAGGCCGTTCGATCAGAATTCGGATCAATTCTATTCGAAGTTATATGCGTAGCTCTTTTTTTGGTATTCGTGAGGATTCTGATGGACGGTCCAGATCTAAAAAGAGATATTTTGTTACCTTTGGTGATATGATTGCAGCACAGCGCCACATGCAGAAAAATATAACTATAATTCTAACTGACTCGTGACCGACTGAACAGGTCAAACTTGACAGCTCTGCAAATGTACAACAAGATCGAACGGGTGTTTCTCTCTGTGCAGCACCGTGCTGTAACAAACTCCGCACGAAAAATCATTAATCTTGATACAATTATGAATTATAAATTAGATTACATCTATCAAAAATTTAATTGATATTTCATGAAACCGTAAAATTACTAAAATAAAAAATAATTCTTTTATCACTCACACATCTACATAATTGTTAAGTAAATGAACTTATAAAAATATCTACATAATTCTTTTATCACTCACACACTATCATCAATATTCAATTTAGTGACAATTTATTCAGTTTATAGGCTCTATTTGAATATGATCTGATTAAACAATAGATTGAAAAAAAAAAGATAACAAATCAAAAAATTTAATAATTAAGGGACTCTTTTGACCGAACCGACTACATATGTACTTTATTTCAATTTTAAATGAAATATATTCAATTTATAGACGTTATTATTTAAGTTATTTAAATATGTACTATTTTTCATTTGAAAACTTAGTAACTTAATCAAGTAATCATAACAACAATCCAGTTTCACCAAAGTCAAACACGTACGAACCAAAAATAAGCGCATGCGACGCGACTCGGGCGAGTTTGCCATTCCAACACACTGGAGCACAAACTAAGCGCCACATGCAACCCGGGAATTTTCCAGTGTGCTTGCAAAGGCCGCGCTCTCTCGGCTGGCTGTCGCCTTGTCTCATTCTATTTTGATTTATTTCTCTTTTTGTCCTTATCATTTCATTTATTTGTATAATTTACAGCCGCTTCTGCTCCGTACTACCTAAGACAATAAAATCAATCGGGAAAAACAAATTCGGTATTTCGGGAGGAAGTCCCTGCTTTTTCTCTCCACTGTTCGGCGCCAGACGCCAGTTAGTATATTGGAAAGAGGAGAAACGAGACAAATTTGAAAACATTATCTTAACGAGAAGAACTTGTGGCGGGAAATTCGAAGCTGGCTTTTCGCAACTAAGCGAGTTTGTACATCGTTTAGTTTGCGTAATTTGCTTTCTCTTTAGGTAATTGACTCAATTGTCCTGCTCGTTGAATACTTAGTTCGCTTCTTCTGATTCTGTTCCATGATACCAGTAAGAACCGGATTTTTTCTTTTCTTTTTTTCCTTTGTTTTGTTTACAAAATTCGGTAGTTCTTTGTAAGTATAATTTAAAGAAAAAGGTCAAATTACCACGATTAACATTTGAATCTCTGAACCCGTGTGATTTTATTGACAAATTCAAGCCTTTGTTGGGCAGAGTTACAAAATCCTTGTAAACCATACTTGTGGCCAGATTACTTATTAGAACCAAGAGCACTGTTCCATAGTTTGAATTCTGAACCAGTGCTGCTCACGTGCAGTACGCCGGTACCATTATTCTTACATATCGGTACCGTGCATGAATTTTATATGGAATGACCTCTACTCTACTGTACGTTGCCAACTGAAACTTATTGCAAGGGAAAAAAAATTGAACATCATTGGTAGACCGTTTCCTCACAGTTGCCAATTTGGTAACAGTGTAACTGGTTTTGAAAAATTTGCAGCCAGCTCTTTGGTGAATTGTCAACCCCCCCCCCCCCCCCCCCCCCCCCCCCCCCCCCGCCGGATAACAAGTACCTATCTAATACAAAAGCTCCTCTGTACCTTCGGTGCCTACCTATTCTAAAACAAGTTCTTATTGACTTTGCTAGATGTAATGATTTTTCTTAGTTTTTTGGTATAACACATGATATCTAATTATTTATTATGTTGTAACTAACACCGAACATTTGTTGAGGTATTTTCAGTTGAAAATTCAATATTTAGACTAGTCTGATGGAAAAGACATGTTCTATTATAGATGGTGACAATCTGCTCTTATCTCAAGAGATCATTTGTTTTCCTAAGCCCAAATTTGACTGAAATTTATGCCAAATAAATATAGGTATTTGCTTGAAACTACATGTAACATGGGGTAATTAGTTACTTTGTTCAATTTTATCCTTGTTATAATGGTGAGTTTTTATTTGCCAATAAAATAAAAACATTGTTTATTGCTGCACATACAAGAAATATTGGATTGATATTTTCAAATCAGTTAAATTACTGAGGTCTCAGTTTGCAAAAGTTTAAACCATATTAATTGTTTTTTCACTTTGCAGGCACAAATGGAGTGCTCAGCCTGTGACTCTGTTGTCTCTACCACACCAACTACACCTGATATCAGAGAAAACCAACACCTAAGGAATGGCAGTGGTTGCAGTTCCATTTTAAGAGATAATTCCCTTTCCATTAATAGTGAGAATCAATTCTTGGAGGATTTTGACACCTACTGGGATGAGCTTGGTGACCGGTTCAGCATAGCCCAGACTGTACATGATTCAATTATGCGGGAAATGGTCAAGGCCGTGTGTGAAGATGCTAAGGACAAGATTGCCTCAAAGGAAAGGGAAATATATCTACTTAATAGTAAATTACATAAATACAAAAACACGGATATTGATGTGAAATTACCGAATATTGCTGTAATAGATGATGAAATTACAAGAGCAGTTTTGCGGCTGCGCCAGGGTTTGATGGAAGCAGGCCTGGATTTGTGTTATCAAGCCCAATTTGAGAAATTCAGGGCTTCTTTGGAAGAACAAATTCAAGCACTAAAAGGGGAAGTGGAACAAGAAAAAATTGATGCTTTAAATTCAGTATTGAATTTTAGTTTTAAACAAATAAATCACATTTTTGGGGTTTTAAAATCTGTCATTTTTGAGAACCAATGGGAGCACGAGTTGCAGAAGGAAGTTAGCAGTATTGTTTTCAGAAGTTATTTTGAGGGTTTCTATGAAGAGTTTGAATCAAAATTGCAAGAAAAGTTAGGTGCTTGGAAATTGGTGCTCCAGGAACTCAATACCTTGAGGGAAGAATTGAATTTGATTTCAAAATCCTTACTGGAGTCAGAAATGGCTACTGCTTCTGTGAAGGTGAAAGACCATGATACTACTACTGTTGCTGGTACAGATAAAACTTTATCTGAGAATGAAATGGCAATCTCAGAGGTTCATTTAGAGCACATGTCGAAAGAGGACACAATAGATTATTTTAAATGTGAAATAAACAAGATGAGGCGTCAGCATGAAACAACCATGCATGAGAGAACTGAAGAATTGTTTAAATTGAAAAGGGAACTGCTAAAAGTAAGAAATTCAGCACCTCTACGAAAGGATAAAGATTTTGAATATGTAAAGCAAAGGTTACCTGAGGTTATTGTGAAGCTGGATGAAGTCATGTTAAAGGAGGTGCAGTTGCGTGTAAGCTGTGCGGATAAGGTAGAAGAAATACGTAGGTTGGAGGGCAGAATTAATCAATTAGTGCATGAGAATAGAACCTTGAAGGATTTGCTAGAGGATACCAGAAAGGCACAGTCTTTGTTAGATGAGGGGGTTATAGAAAAAGTTTCAGAACTTTCTGTTGAAACTGAAGCTTTGAAAGGTAGAATTGGCTGTCTACTTAGTGAGAATAGAAACTTAAGGGATTTGCTTGAGAATACCAGAAAAGTACAGTCTCTGTCAGAAGATCAGCTTTTGGGTAAAATTAAGGATCTCTCGGCTGAAATTGAAGATTTGCAAATTTTAAGTGAGGTGGGAACAATGGTTAACCAAACTGTTTTAGCAGAAATATTATATGAAAGCAGATGCAAATTTGAAGATGAAAAACTCAAATCTATCATGACAAAACAAAAACTAGAAGAAGAGAAGCTGTCAGTTGGGATAGATCAACAGATGCAAAAGTTAAATGAGATAGCTTCTGTATATTTGGGTGAAAATGAGAAATTCATAATAGAGACTGATTCAAGATTAGCAATACAAAACAGGAAAATTGAGATCATCATTGGTGATATTGAAACTCTAAGAGAAAAATTAAAGACTCGATTTGATTCTACATTGGATTCAAAAAGAGAAATTGAGTTGACAAAAAATAGATTACATGAGGCCTCGGTGCAAGCTGCTTGGTATGAAATGGAGTTAGAAAAACAAAAAGACTTGATTGATAGAAATAGAAAAGAGAACCAAATGGTTTCATCTCTGCTCCTGAGGAAGGAGAAAGAGGGGGATATGGTATTAGATTTTGTTTCCAACTTTAAGGAGAAAATTTCGGCTGAGTTCAGAGATTTTGAGAATAAACTGCAGCAGAGTATTAAAAGCAGTGAACATAGGTATCTTTTCTCTTTTTGATGCTTGAGAAACAATTTGTTGCAAAAGATACAAAATCGGAGTTTTCATGCTAAGTTCTTTTTAATTTAGAGCTTTAAATTTGATTACTGCATTAATAATCCTTCTCTGGGTCAATTTAAGTTCATTGCTGATTATTGCGACCTATATATTTAGAACATAAAAAGGCCCAAAAACGGTGAACTTTAGCTAAAAAATGTTAGATCTGACCTGAATTTCCTGACCTAAACTCAGCCTGACTCTAGACAAATGATCAGTCAAGCAACTGCAAATTCATTAATGCAAACTTGATTTCAGCTGAAACCTGAAACCATATCAGCCCCAAATGACCCAAACCCTGTTTGACCTCTCTTCCACTTACAAACTTTTAAGGGTACTGAAATAAATTGGATTATACTAAGACTAAAAGTGTCATTTTCTATATTGATGTCAACTTCTTGAACACTGAAATAAATTGGATATTGTGTGTGCAGGTTAAGAACATTGGTTGGTGAGTTCGGTACACTGGCACAACAATTCAACCAATCAATGCAAAATGAGCTCCTCTACAAGCAATTGCTTGAAATCAGAACTTCTAACTTAGCTAAGGCTGAAGCTGAGGTATTATTTCATTTCAATCAATTTTATTATCAAATAACCCCATGGTTATAACAATTATTGTTTTATCTTTGTAATGGATATTTGTTGTGATTTTTTGCATCAGGTTGATTTGTTAGGTGATGAGGTGGATGCACTAACGAGTCTCCTGGGAAAATTATACATAGCACTTGATCATTACTCTCCAGTTTTTGTACATTATCCGGGGGTAAGATCTCTTCTCTCTCTCTCTCTCTCTCTCTATATATATATATATATATATATAGAGTACGGCTAACGCGCTTCCTCTAGCATATGGGCCGAAATGCTTCTGGTGGAAATTTGAAATTTCAAAATCCAAAAAATCGATCTGAACCGTTCATCTTCTTCTCCATATTAATATCTGCTTGGAAACCAAATTTTACATTTTTCTGAAATTTTTTACTATTTATTAAGCCACTTTGAAAATTGCTGATCCAACGGTGGCTTACCAAACAGTAAAAATCAGAAGCTACCGTTGGATCAGCGATTTTCAAAATGGCTTAATAAATAGTAAAAAATTTCAGAAAAATGTAAAATTTGGTCTTCAAGCAGATATTAATATGGAGAAGAAGATGAACGGTTTAGATCGACTTTTTGGATTTTGAAATTTCAAATTTCCACCGGAAGCATTTCGGCCCATATGCTAGAGGAAGCGCGTTAGCCGTACTCTCTCTATATATATATATATATATATATATTATTTTTTTGTGTCATGTTAATGGCAGTAATTGGATATTTGTTGATGTCAAACTTGTTTTTCAAATACGTAACTGATTAAAAATAAAGCTCCTATCCTCCCACAAAAGTACATACACTATAACCTTTTTATGCCGGATCCAGCATCAAATTTGAATCATATATTGAAATGGAGTGAACACCTAATTTTGACAGGGCTAAAATTTTAGCTATATAGGTAAAAGGGATGGACCAAACAAGGATACAAAAAGCAAGAGTTTAGGATTTAATCACTAGTTACATGAGGAGATTTAAGGAAACATTATAGTTTTACATCATAATATTTAATAAAAAAAATCATATTGACAAGGCACCTAAACTTACCCTACTTATATAACTAACATAAAATTAGAAATGTCAATTAGAAAATTACCCTATAAGCCTTTAGGTTTCTTTTAAATTTTACATATATCCATTATTTTCTTTTTAACATCCAATCATCACTAATTTGCACGAAATTGGTTTCAAATATCTTTTTAAGTAAAAATTCTGTAATTCATGATTTGTGCATATGGAATATGGCACAACATCTGCCACACATTGCGCCTGTAACCTACAATCTAATATAGGACTCCACACCAACCATATGCCATTTGGTTCCCCTATGTTTTTTTTCTTATATGCTTTAAGGATCTTAGAACTTCTCACAGGTGATGGAGATTCTCAAATTAATCAAGAGAGAGCTACAGGGTGAAATCTGAACAAGGGTTTTTCTCGTCAGGGTTAGTTAGCTGCCAATGTTATAATTTAATTATTATCCAATGTTTTCCACAGGCAGGTAGATACACAGGTTTGGTTTTGTATATAGTAGATAGTTGTCTAGGGCTATTTCATGTAAATTTTGTAGTTTCTTTCAAGTTAGACAGTGAAAAGCAATATATATTGCAGTGAAAAGAAAGTCCTGATTTTGTTCATTAACACCTGTAATGACTGTAAAATAATGCTTCACTTGGTACTTTGTGCATTATTTTTCATTTTTTTCACTAAAGAAGCAATGCGCACTAGGGTTGGAAAAGTCACTTAAGGTTCTAAACCTACATAAAACAATCCGGTTCATACCTGGACTAGTAATAAACTTTATTTATATATTAGAAACTTTTGCCTTCTGCATAATTTTGGTATAACTAAGGGTGAACATGAAATTCCAACAAAGAAAAAGCAGAACAATGAACTCTTGAGACCATTTGTACTGTGCCAGTAGGGATCCGACTCTTCAAATAGGGGAGCAGGACCCTATTCAAAATCTAACCGTTGAATTTGTTTATGCATGAATCTCAACACAGATGAATGGTTAGGTTTTGAATAGCAGGGTCTTGCTCTCCTATTAGGAGAGCAGCGGAGTTAAGCGCGCCAGTATGTATTAATCAAACAAGTTTTTCTCTAGATATCATACCAGTAAAGGCAGATTCTGTTACCAGTACCCACATGTAACTGTTTCTGGTACTGCACAGTGCTGGAAATTGATAGGGATGCTTTAGGGACTGCTCCGTAACCGGACATAGTAAAAGAGACTAGTTCCAGTTTTGGCAAGCTTTCTAGCTAGGTGCTTAAGTTAAGCCAGAGAACTTGGGAATTTCTTTTCTGTGGCAAAATTTTAGGATAATTTCAGTGATTGTGGCAATGTGAATCTCCTGCCGACAGTCCTGATTGAAGTTGCCAAGACCAACAATCACTGGTGCACTGGCTAGCTCGAATGTTCAAGCAAAAACAGATTGTTTGTGATAAAATATGAGAACACATGGCATCATTTATGATTGCTTTGGGGGCAGTGAATAATTGTGTTCAGTGGGAGTAAAACGAAATAAGATACCAGCTCATATGTAGTGCCGCATTGTTGAAGTATTAATATTAGTTGTTGAATAAATGTAAAGACCTGGTTTGAGGTTCCGGCAATTATTTCTTGGCTCAAGATTGGAACCCAACATCTATGAAGAACCTAAAAGGTTGAAAGAATTGCTACCATAACATATCTGGATTAATACAAGAAAACTGAAAGGTGAACAGTATAGACAAACCTGATAGCCTTAGTTGAATCCATCATAGCTTAATATTCAAGGGAAAAACACCCCAGTAACATCAAAGGCGGTCTAACCTTAAATAAGAGAAAAATATATTAACAAACCTGATAGACTCATATCATATGATAGCTTTTTAAACTCCACAGGAAGGTGGAGCTCCCTACATAAGGTATTTGTTTAATCACTGGTTATTTTATAGGTTAAAGGATAAAATGACACTATGTAATGATTTGTTGCCATCCTATACTTACGCCAGTCCAGTATTTCAAAAGGTTGGTTGTAGAGGCTATTGGTATCCTTAACCATCAAACAAGTAACTGAAAATGCTTTCTAACTTCATACCAACTCAATGGAGGTTAATTGTAAGCACCTTCTTTTTTCATTAATTTGATTTAATGCAAGGAATCCTTACCATTTACTTAGAAAATGTTTAAACAAAATCTTTAGCCATGAGAAAGGGAAGGTAGCACAGTTAGCTAGGAGAAAAGTTATAGAATTGTTAGTTACCTGAAGGTCGAGAGATTGATTCTCCCGTATTTGAAGAAAACAAAAAAAATCTTCTGCCACAGATTTAAACCAGAAAGCTTAGCTTAACAGCCAACTAATTATGCATTATCTTCCCATCTCAACAATAGTTCTTTATCTTTATTTTCAGTATGACGTACTAAATTTTCTTTGGTGAAAATTTTAACAACTCGGTTGTTTTTCTTTAATACTTGGAAATTTCACATTTAAATAAGACGAATGCAAAAAAAAAATGCTCGTATCAGCAGTGCCATATTTAAATATTTAAAATTTTATATTTAAAACTTTTAGTAGTAGGAAATGTTTTAAAAAATCAACTGATAAAATCGGATATGCAGATAGGTTCTAGCTTTGACAAAAACGAATGGAGGATAAACCATAAGAACTTGCGTATAAATTTGGCCATGAATGAGAAATGAGAAAAGGGAACATGTTTATTGTTACTTGGGAGGATCAGAAGAACTGGTAGTGCAAATGAGGAAAAGATCTCTCTAATTATTACCAGAACACTAACCTATGTGCAAATGAGAAAAGATTACTCTAATTTTTGCATGTTTTGATTTGTTTCTAATTGTACGAGAGAAACAAAGAGATCTCGATAATTTAAGGAATCTTATTGAACCGTTTTTTTTTTTTTTTTTTTTTTTGCTAAACGGTTACTGGATTTTTATTCAAAAATCGGTTAAGTAGCCCAGTTTTGAACAGTTCCTATGCCCAGAGGCCAGAGCCCAGTTCTTCTTATCCGAAAACCAGTCTATTCAAAGAATCAAACCGGAAGTCTCCAGACCCTTTCCCGGTCAAACAGTCCGGTCCGGTTTTGGTAAGTTTGGATCCTTTACCTTGAAAAAAACCTATGTGCAGTTGTAGGCAAAACCTGTGCTATTTCGCATAACTTTCTCTCTCCTCCATTTCCCCGCGCCATTTCTCTCTTGCCTTTCCCTCCCAACTCCCAAACCCTAAAAGAAAAAAAAAAAAAAAGGAAAAGAAAAGATAAACCTCTTTATTTAACACTAAAGCCACCATGCCGAAGGACGACGAAGAGATGCGCGCCGAGATTGAAGAGCGGCTAATAAACGAGGAGTACAAGATCTGGAAGAAGAACACGCCGTTTTTGTACGATCTGGTGGTGACGCATGCTCTAGAGTGGCCGTCTCTGACCGTGCAGTGGTTGCCTGACCGGGATGAGCCGGCGGGTAAGGACTACTCGGTTCAGAAGATGGTGCTAGGGACCCACACTTCAGATAATGAACCCAATTATTTAATGCTGGCCCAGGTCCAGCTTCCCGTGGAGGATGCTGAGGGGGATGCGCGACAATACGAGGATGAGCATGGCGAGATTGGAGGGTTTGGGTGCGCCACTGGAAAGGTACTGAAAATTTAGGTTTAGGGTTTTGGAATTTTGGGTTAGTTTTGCTTCAATTGCCAATGAAATTAATCTATATCGTGCAGTGGGATTTAGATTAACTTTGTTCTAGATGTTGATTGTCGGTTAGTTTTAGTATCTGGTATGTAATATGCTTAATTTGTGATTATACCTTAATTTTTGTTTTTCCCCCCCTCCAATCAATCTGTTAAGTACTGAGATATCTGCATGGGTTCTTCTACAAGGCTTTACAATTTTTGTTGAATCCTTTTAAATTTTAGCGTCGTTAGGTTTCCTCCTTTCAAAAAGATTTACCGGCAACCTGAATAAATCTCAAGGCACTTACATCATTCTTTAGATTATTTAAAGAACACTCCTTTGTTTTGAACAACCTAAACATGCTACCAAAGTTTGGTGTTCCAATTTTTTTTTAGAAGGAAGATTATTTTGTAAGCCAGCCAATCAGCAATAAGGTTCTTCTGTTGAACATAAGTAGGGCCCCACTAAGACAGCATTGCTAAGACAAATTCGACGTTCTTCTGGATACAGGTGCAAATAATCCAACAAATAAACCATGATGGGGAAGTGAACCGGGCACGGTACATGCCTCAAAACCAATTCATAATTGCAACAAAAACTGTCAGTGCTGAGGTATATGTGTTCGACTACAGTAAGCACCCCTCTAAGCCACCACTAGATGGCACATGCAACCCAGATTTGAGGCTCAGAGGTCATAGCTCAGAGGGGTATGGCCTCTCTTGGAGCGTTTTTAAGGATGGACATTTATTGAGTGGCTCCGACGATGCTCAGATTTGTATGTGGGATATCAAGGGGAATAGTAAGAACAAAACCCTTGATGCTCTTCAGATTTTTAAGGTTTGTTCTTCTCTCATTGCTTTCTATTTTGTTTTGTTTCCTGATTAATAGTGGAGGCTTTATTATGATCGATTGAAAATGATTTGATGATTAAATAGGGATATTTAGCAAAAGGGAATATTGGGAAAAAGTCTAAGCTAGCAAAGAGAAAATAATAAAAGAAAGCTTGTTTATCTGGTTTAGTACTGGTATAACAAACTAAATTTTTACTATACAGGCCTATCCTGATATCCTTATTATTATGCACTCTTACGATTATCTAAAATTTGTAATATATTTGCACCAGCATAGTTCTATTTCTACTATGATTAAACCCAAATGCTCTGTGAATTCTTAATTTAAAGGAACGCTACTGGGGAAAAAGGTGCTTGGCACGTGCAAATAAAACTGAGGCTTGATTTAGTCCAATTATGCCCCAGTTTTCCTAAATTAAACCAAATTGAGTCTTTAACTTTTTTTCCAAAAAATTCTCAATTGTACCCCAGATTAACCCAACCGAATCTCTATTGACCTAATAACAATGAGTCTGTGCTTTGTGCTGTCTTAGTATCATGAAGGGGTGGTAGAAGATGTGGCATGGCACCTTAGGCATGAATACTTGTTTGGGTCAGTTGGTGATGATCACCACCTGCTCATCTGGGACTTGCGCTCTCGTAGCCAACAGCCTGTTGAGAAGGTCGTTGCTCACCAAGGTGAGGTATGTGCCTATTTCTACTTCCCTGCTTTGAGAAAAGCTTTTACACTTTTTTTCTCTTTTCCTAAGGTCTACATCTATATGTTAATTTATATGTTTGCATGAACTGGTTAAGCAGTCGTCTGGATGGGTTATGTAGTCATATGGAGGCATTGGGTCATGTAGTCACCTGGATGTGTTATGTAGTCATCTGAAAGGAGTAATATATGTTAATTTCTAAGTTTGCATGAGTTGGGGGTCATTTAGTTGGTTGGATGGTTGGTATGGTAATGTCAGGATGATTTAGTCTTTCTTGTGTTTACTTAACCTTCATTTGAATGGTTGGGTGTATTTTTCCAAACAGCCCAAACAAGTATGTTAGTGATGCAATGCAACAAGGAGAACTACTGGTTGCTGTTGTAATTCTAATATGATTATTGGTGAATGGAACATGCTATATAGTATTTACTTGTTACAACAGTTATTTGTTCTTCTATTTCTCTAGGTGAATTGCTTGGCATTCAATCCATTCAATGAGTGGGTTGTGGCAACAGGATCAACTGACAAAACAGTCAAGTTGTTTGATCTGCGTAAAATTAGCACAGCTCTGCACACTTTTGACTGTCACAAGTAAGTCTTATCTGTTCACATTTGATTATCTATTAAGAGCATCATACTCAGAAAATAATGTGCAGTGCTTATAAACCATGCACATTATGTGTAAAATTTTATTTCATTTTTGAAGAAACCTCAAAAAGGCGGATGAATTTTCTTTTTTGGGTGCATGAATATTTTTCGTGCTTTCAATGAACATATATAATTCTATAGTTTTGCTGGGCCACAACACCTTTACAACTTCCCTTTTATTTTCCAATGAGGTGCAAATAGCAAACTTCTAGATAGTAATTGAATGTATTGTCATGTTTAGAGAGGACGTATTCCAAGTAGGATGGAGCCCCAAGAATGAAACAATACTTGCATCTTGTTGTCTCGGCCGGAGGCTTATGGTCTGGGATCTTAGCAGGTGAATATCCATCTTCTTGCTCTCTTTTTGTCCTTAAGATATAATAGTTGGATCCAAATGAGAAGTAAATAAGACAAATTCTTGTAAATTAACCTAATAATTTGCATATTTTGCCAATGATTGCAATTGATACGAGGCTCCTTCAGTCACTCAAGAAAATTATGTAGTTGTCAATATTTAGCAATGTTCCTTCCTATCACATACTTGCACTGATTAAATGGTTTGGTTTTACTTGCAAGTGCCTCAATTTACCTTGTTCATTATTACTCCAGTTAACTTCTTAGAATTATTAGCAACAGTTCATTAGTATAAATACTGAAACTGGTGTTTGCTTCTGAAGCTTGTTCTTCAAAGAAAACTCAATTAATAATTTACAATTGTTTCATCTGAATGTCATAAACAGAATTGATGCGGAGCAAACACCAGAGGACGCAGAGGATGGTCCCCCAGAGCTGCTATTCATCCACGGGGGCCACACAAGCAAGATCTCCGACTTCTCGTGGAACCCATGCGAGGACTGGGTCATCGCCAGCGTGGCTGAAGACAACATCCTTCAAATCTGGCAGATGGCTGAGAACATATACCATGATGATGAGGATGAATTGCCAGCTGACGAATCTGCCAAAGGCTCTTAGCTTTCACCAATGGATTTTCTGTACCTCAATAGTTTGTTTACATACCTGCTGTAGGTTGATCGTGCTGTCTGATTATTATTTTTATTTTATTACTTGTGGTGCCAAAGTTTTTGCATTTCTTCGTAGCTTGAATGAGTCGGAATGTGCGAGGATGGTTATTATGGTGTTTATGACCTTGAGTTTGAAATGTAGATGCTTTGTTTCTGCCTGGTAGGATCTACTGCTGGTATCTGTTTTGCTTAATTTTGTAGGCGAATTTCATTCTCTATCAATCTAATTATGTTCCTAATTCTGGTAGAAGCAATTTTGTTGGATAATTTTTATAAATGGCCTTGCTATCGCTTATTGAATGAAGTATAACCGCCAATGAAAAAAATACTGCCAAAGAAAAAAAAAATACTGTAGAAATCAATTATTTTGTCAAGAATTATTTAATACTGCCAAAATCATAAACATTATTAAGTTAGACTGCAAGAATTGCTATATTTACTATTTGTTTTTAGACCGGATTAGTGAAAAGCTAAAGCAAGTTGCAGAACATCAAATACCTAGTGGACTATGATGTTAGAATAATCCAAGTAGAATCATCTTTGAATCTGAAGAGCGCTCGAGGTTCAACATAAATTCTCTTGGAAAGCATGCGAAGAGCGCTCAAGTGGTACCAATTTAGATTGTCGTTTCCATGGATTGCATTTTACCTTTGTAAGTTGTAACAGTAAAATTTTACATCATAATTCTCTCTTCTATTATTCCTTCCTTTTCTTTTGCCTATTCTTATAGGTTCAGAGAATGGCTGGATCAAACATGTCAGCATGGGACTCTGCGGTCCTCTTTGTTTACAGCACAGATTTAATATGACCATATCCCTGAGGCATTGAAGCATCTCTGTTGACTGTTGTACTATGTCACAACTCAGAAGTTACGACTACGGCCTAAGTCGCCTTTCAAGAATTTATAGCGGCATGTTTGCTAGGGTAGCAAAATATTAGTATATGAATATTATTTTTTTCACTCTTAATGCATTCTGTCGTCTTGCTGAAACCAGCCTTCCAACTTCCAATTGAAGTAGCCTTTATACTTTGTCACTGTTTAATTGCATGTCCGTACAACGTCTCCTGTTATATTATTTAATAGGTAGTTTTTAAAAATTGAAGCCATTTGTTTCTTTCATTAAAAATAACTTAATAATTTTAAGATCAACCAAGAAAAACATAATATACTCCATACATATTATAAATTTTGAAAAAAAATTATAATTAGAAGCATGTTTTACCGTTCATTAAGTGACAGAATTTTTTAATGGTACATATTTATGATTTTAGAATTGCATGAAATTAATACACAACCACTCAACCAGTATATAAAGGAAAAAAACAAACATGTCTATATTTTTTTTCCTAATTTTATTTTATTTTTGACATGTCTGAAAAGATATTGTTAAGGTTATCAACACAAGGAGTTGTTAAAATATCATACAATATTATTACATAGCAGGATAAAGAAAGACAAAATCACAATTTTGAAGAGAATCTTTTGATTAATTATGAAATTTGGATCCCGTAAGAATTCCTTGGCAATACTAAATGGATAGAGGGACATTTCAAATGACCTCTGACTACTGCATGCATTTTTAGCCTGGCACTATAGGAAATTTTTTATGTTACCAAACCATATCAAGCATATAATTTTCATGAGCTCAAGCATAGAAAGTTGCTTATAATTACAAACTAAGAGCAGGCATCCAGCCAACGGATACAAAATTTAGTGCGTTAGTGATAATATCACTACATACTGCCCCTCAAATTTATCCACATCACATCACTGGTGGTAAATAAAAAAAATATGAAATCAATGAAATCAATGACACTCAATATAAAAATCAATGTACATCCTATATCAATATATCATACAAATTCTAACAGCATGGATTTATTTTGTTCCGACAGTGTCTTCTCTAAGCCTTGTTCTTGGGTTAGCATCCTTCTATTCTACAACTGGCTAAGTTTAAGCTAGCCACGGATAAACCAATACAAGGTTTTCAAACAAATTCACTGGAACTGATCTAATGATGGTAAAATGTCACCAAATCAGAATGTGCTTCACTTTCTTCACTTTTCCCTCAAACAGCCGCCAGGCAACAAAAATTTAAACCTCTCAGCATTACTAAGTAAATATGCTGGCAAATTTATGGCGGAACCTGACTTCGGTATCGGCCCAATTTTCATCAATAACTCCCTAAAAGAATATTCCTCTGGCAACATATTGAACAAATCTCCACCTTCACAGATAATCCTCTGTATCCTCTTTGGGTCAAGGTAGCTTCTCTTCCGAACCCGATCAGCATGGCTATATGCTGTCATCTTGAAAATGAAATCCTCAATCGTCCTAAAACAGAAACTACAGTGCCACCCAGCATCCGAAAGCAAAAAATCAGTCTGGCGTGAATGCCGGTACCGTGTATTGTTATGGTACACATGTGCTGTCGCCCTCCAACTACCATAATCAACTGGAAACTCAAAGGAATACACGTAGTGCTTTAGTTCTAAGTGCATTACCGGTGGTATACCATCACACCATTTTAACAACTGTAGGGTTTCAGGGCTGGGTATTTCATCAGTATCTGCCATGATAACTATGTCACCAGGTTTGATACCAGAACGGTGGAGAAGTGAGTTCAGGGCTGTACGGTGAATCGCCTCAAGCCGAAATGGGTCTCCCCTTTGGTAATACGGGCTGGAAGTGATAGGTAATATTTCATATATAATCTTGTGAGATGCAAAACGGGATATGTTGGAGAAAAAGTACAAGGGTTTGGGACGGCCAGTGAAGGTAGAGTTGGATTCTAAAATAAGGAACCGGTCTACATAGGGGGACATCTCGGAGAGGCGAATCTCAAGCAAGTCGAGCTCATTACTAAAGAGTATGGCATCATAGATGAGGCGAGGGGAGGGGAGAACAGACCAGCCATGAAGCCCGCAGAGCTGAGAGACAGACAGGTTTTGAGAGAAGAAATGGGGGAGATGGATGAAGGGGCGAGGTGGTGTGTCCCAAAGGGGGCGAAGGAGGTAGGTCAGGTGATGGTGAGAGAAGGGAAGCGGGTAGAGAGAGAAGGTGAGAAGAGAGAAAGGGAGAAGTAGTAAAAGGATAAGAGGATTGAAGGGGAAGTTAGGGGGTCTT
This sequence comes from Carex pumila, assembly GCA_033356055.1. Classification (NCBI taxonomy): domain Eukaryota; kingdom Viridiplantae; phylum Streptophyta; class Magnoliopsida; order Poales; family Cyperaceae; genus Carex; species Carex pumila. The sequence continues at coordinate 30,722 of JARJHM010000896.1, forward strand.
GTGGTTTTGGAGGGAGTGGAGGGAGGAGAGATGGTTTTGGCCATTGCTTGGTAGGGTTTAATGGTGTTAGGGGCAATGTAACCGAACTTGGTCACCTGGAATGGTAAATAAAAATTAACACAGAACTAGTTTGTCATGCTGAAGTACAAATAATAAGATATATTTTAAATTATGACAATGACAATGCCCAAGGCCTGCCATAAATAAATTTTTGAATTACAAGCTCTAACTTTTTCCAGTCGCTCTGAGCTTGGGATAATTTGGTACCAACATACCTATTAGCTGGTACTGTTTCAACAATAACAGCATCTTAAAAGCCATAACATCTTAAATTAGCTGAAACCATGCAGTTCAAATTAAGAAGAATTAAACCTCCAATTGATTCGGGTAACATAGGAGAAGATACAGCACTCGGTAACAAATTATTCTTCGGTGGTTTTGACCATTGCTTGATAGACTTTACATTAGGGTAGTATGAGAGTATAAACATAACTCGGTGATGAATGTTTAAAGTTAAAACTGAAATAGGTTCATTTGGTATCAAATTGTTTCCCTATGGTTGGTTTTTGCTATATTTCTTATTGCATAAGCAAGCACCTTCAACTTAACTTAGGCACATGAAAATGCCACATTTTCTAACTTTTATAGCAAGTTAAAGAATGCATGCCATCTTTTAGCAACTAGTAGAGATAACGGCTAAAAGATTATCGATGCCTCATTCATTAATGCAGATATCAAGATTGAAATAATTACAATGTGTTAAGCTAAATAGGTTGCTACTACAATGGAATTTCAAAATTGGAGCAGAAAAGAGTGCTAGTGTCAAATTCGCAGTAAACATAAATGAAAATTGGAATGCATTGATATTGATGCATAGTAAGTTTCTATGGATTGGTTTGAAATATTAATAGTGTCAATATACGTATATTTATTTATTTATACATCTAAACAACTCGCACCAGTTTGAAAATTCGAAGAATGCCCTCCAAAAATTTCACAATCCCTAAAGACACATAAACCAAGAATATTCTTCCTCTGTGAGTAATTGGCACATAAAGACCAAATTTCTTGTTCAAAAATTAAAACCAAGAAAAACTTTGATAGAAAATTAAACTGAAGATAAGCTGAATGATAAGAAAAATAAACAGATACATACCGTGAAATTTCAAATTCTCTCATCATGAAATACCCCAGCATCATCAATTTATCCCGTCACTTGTCTTTCTTTCGGCTCTTCTCATTTTTATTTATTCCCTCGATACCTTGTTAAACAATGGGGGTTTCTTGAATCGACTTCCTCTTTCCACCTCCTTTTTTTTCTTATGGATTTTTTCTCTTGAAGCAGTCAGAAATAAAAATAAAATAGGTGAGGAGGTGAGGGGCTTAGGAGAGGGAGAAAGGTGGCTCTCTCTATTCTTAGTTCATGCTTCATTTATTCCTTTTGCTAGATTTTACGCGTTTTATGCAACGTGGTCAAATCTGTGAAGAAGTAAAAAGGATCGACTTTTTCAATAACTTTCGCAGTATTCTTCTTATTAAGATAAGTAAATATAATTATATTATCTTTTTATTATTAATATAAATAAGAAGAAAAAATCAACAAATAAAAGCTCTTGTCAGAAGATATTTACAGGGAAGGATTAATGCATGAGATCACAGAATATCTTACTATCCTTTATTTAATGGAATTGACCGATTATTAATGGATTATCGACGAAGAAAGAGAAAAACTGAATAAGAATAGAGAAAAAGGAAAAAGACATTCCAGTAAACCCCTGAGGTTCCCTTTCTTGGAATTCGTGACCACGTGTCTAGCACGTGACTGACAAGCTCTGCGTTACTGTGAATTGTGCAAGTGCGCTTCTGTTGTTAGTTTCTTGTGGTACTATCTCTGTAGAAATCTGTGTCGCACATATTTATGCATACAGTGTTTTTTTTTATTTTTTTGAGAGAATATGCATATAGTATTGGTAGAGGTTGAGTTATACGACTTTTTAATATAAAAAAAAACTATATTTAAATTTGAAACATGTGATCTTTTGTACATAAGATATTGTCTTTGCCCAAGATTATAAATATCGAATTGTCAAACTTTTTTTCTTTTTCTTTGTCGCAAATCTCAATATGACGTTTGCGTTTAATAATATCTTATACATAATAACGAAGCAAATAGAACTTTGGAAGTTAAAATTAAAGTAATTTTTTTAGTTCATTTAATTTTATCAACGGAGTAACAGTTTCTATACCACAATTTTTTATGTGCCGCTGAAATTCATAACTCCGGCCTACGGGTCATGATATCAACAAAAAAAAAAAAAATCATAGCTTCACTTTTTATTTATATTTTAAAATTTGAAAAAAACATATATCAAATTCAAATCTTTGCTCTTTCTTTTTTATGAGGGGAATCCACCTAAAATTATATTAACTGATATTTCATTTTATACTAAAATAAACACATTATTTTTTGTCATAATTAATTAGATTCAGTCGTTTATTGGAAAATAAATGCATTGAATGTCTTGTATAAAATGAGTTAAAAATAAATCATCAGATTTTACGTTTACTTAATCTTTTTTTGTAAAACATACCATTTAAAATTTGATATTTGAATTTGAAATATTGAAATACAAAAATTTTGGTATTGAAAACCTCTCTAGTAACAATGATGAACATAATTAGTTTGGAAGTGATCCCTAAAGTAATATCTTAATCTAGGTGTGTGACTATATCGTACAGAGGATGATCAAGCATTTATTTATTTTATATAGATAGTGAACATATTTATGATCAAGCATGCGCATTTATGTTATATAGGTTGCGAACATATTTGTGATCAATCATGCATTTAATTCATATAGATAGTGAACAACTGAACATCTTTATGTTGAAGTATGCATTTATTTCGTATAAACTAATTAATCACGAAGACAAGACAATTAATAATGCCATAATGAAACTAAATTAATGAGACAAATTATAAAGAAAATAAACTAATAAATGAGAAAAATTATAAATAAAATAAAATAATTAATCACGATGACAAAACAATTAATGTCATGATGGAATAGAACATGCATAAATATTAAAGGGCTTCATGATCGGTCAGTTCGGATCGAATCTCAAAATGTTTAGTTAGAGATCCGGACCCGACTCTCTGTGCACGTGAGCACACGTGGACATTCGGGATTGTGGATTACTCGAAGCCCCGACCAGTCTCAAATTAATTTTTACTAAGAAACTGGTCAACATTACCCCAAAGGCCCAAACCAATCCCACAACAAGCTCAGCTCTTCTAGAGAAATTGCAGAATTTTCTCAAACCGAGGCCCAAAGAGAAAGTTGTGGTTTTTTCATACAGCTGGTACACATTCGAGCCACAAATAGAAATAGAATTTTCGTGCGCTTGTATGTATATATGTCATTATTCTTCTTTTTGGTTTCTCTATCAAGTCTAGGGGTGTAAACGGATCGGATAATATCCGATTTCGTCCGGATTTGAATCCGGAAAAGTACTAAAATTATCCGATCTGTATCCGTATCCGAAAAATTATAACGGATACGAATACGGTAAGACCTTTAACTATCCGTATCTGACCGTTTACACTTTTAAACCACAACAAATGTGATATATGTTCTTAAATTTATTTATTAAATTGCATATTGGACGAATAATTTATTAAATTGCATATAGATATATATTTTGATGAACAATATAGCACTATGATATAATTAGTGACTAATATTTTAATAATATAATAGATGTTTTGTAACTTACAAGCTAATTATAAAAAATATCCGTATCCGTCCGATATCCAATCCGTATCCGTGACATTTAATATCCGATATGTATACATATCCGAAACTATCTGTATCTGTATCCGTATCCGAAAAATTATAACGGATACGGATACGGTAAGACCACTATCCGATCCGTATCCGACCATTTACACCCCTAATCAAGTCACATTTGGCGGGTTAGTTATGAAAGTACTCACTGGTACATAACACCTGAAATTTTTAAATATACCATTTAAAAAAAAAAACAATAAACCATGCACGTAGAATTCCAAATATATCACAGACGCAACGACAAATTACGGCCACCAATATTGTTGTAGCACAATTTGGTGGCCTCAAATTGTCATTGCGTTTTGAGTGGCCGCAATTTGTTATTGCATCCATGATAAAAATGGAATTACCACAAACTCGTAGTTTATTGGTTTATCTTTCTTTTTTATAATGGCCAATATAATAATTTCCGTCATAACACATCATCAGTGACAGTTCTTAAAAATCAGCGTCAGTATTAATCCTTGGCGGCAGACTGATGATAAATAAGTTGGAATTCTAACTGGTGGTTCTTTTGAAATCGTCAGTGATCTTCTCTCATCACTAACGGTTGAATATGAATATATGATAACTGTTGACAAGTTCATACATAATGATATATTGTTTCTGTTATGAAAACAGTTGACAAGTTGGTGGCCAGTATAATAAAAGTTGACACAACCTAGCTAGCTACCAACAAATGATTGGAAAAGTGCATTTAACACTGTTTTACAATCCTGTTGTGTTAATCAAAATCATAGATCACAACAAAAATAAAAATAAAAAATACATTCACAAATCACAGTGCACCATTTCCTTCCAACACAAATTAAGTCCACAGAAAGTTAGATTCAAGAAAATTAATATTGTTAGTAATTTCCTAGCTATAATGCTTTTGCAGTTTGCATAGTTTCGTGTGTTTCTCCTCTGCAATACCTAATATCACATTCCTACCTAAAAAAGGAACCTGAATTATCGCTGTCATTTCCCAATCTGAGGAATTAATTTGGTGAAGTATTACGATCTATCAGCAAACTTACAAATGACACCGATCCAATAATGAGTACTCACAACTGCCAGGCCGACGGGCGTACGTTCAGAAACAAACAAAAAAGAACAAAGAGCTGGGCAGCTGTATATAAGAATATATAGTTAAAACTTAAAAGTCATACGTGAGGTAAATTAATTAAATAAGAATCGTAATTTGGTGTATACAGAAAGCAACATTAATTACGAATAAAACAAAACGAATTCAATCATAAGTAGAAGATCAGAAACGAACTAATTAATTAGAAAGTTTCCGATGGAAAACGATGGGTAATATACTAATTAATTAATTAATATATTGTTAATTAGATAGTTCGATGTATGTAGGAGTCATTTTCAACGAACAAAGAAGATGGAGAAAGGTTGGAATAATGAAAAATTAACAGCTATAGTGTGCTACAGGGTACGTGCGGATGGTAGGAAAGATCGATCGACCGACCCCATGCATGCATGCACATGCACCAACCCACTCGTGTGGAGATCGAAGCTCGATCTCTCTTTTACGTGCAATAGTTGATGTGACTAGACTAAACATGATTGATAGTTGTTGGCATCCATAATTAATTACCGGGCCAATTGATGCAGTGCTAGAATTATATGAATTTCAGAAAGTTCGAGGGAATCGGATCTAAATTAAGCAACAACCAGGACAACAGATGTATGACTGACTACGTACACACGTGGATTGTAACTAACAGTGGTGTATAGATGGTGAGCTGTGCTAGATGGTGTATACGAACTGTAAATCATGGCATACGACTTGAGAAGTACCTATAAATATAGCGCGAATCTTTGAGTGAGAAGAGAGGAATGAGATCCAATGCTCTTAAAATATCTGCTATTTTCTGCTCTTCTCTCTCTTTTTTTTTTTCTCTCTATTTTTTGAAGAGACAGATAGAGAGAAAAAGAATAACAAGATTCTGCTTTTCACTTAACAAATTAAAACAACGCATGTGGATCCGAGGAGATGCGTTTGCTATAGAGGCGTTATCGAATACAATACAAATTAGATAACATGTTCATATATCTATATCGTATATGTATAAAATTAGTTTTATATATCTATACTTTATATTTACCTATTAAGTATTAGTTTTATTCACATCTTTTTTGTTCGTACTCACAAAATGAGAATATCCTCTGTAATATAAACAAAGATTTGAAGAAAGTTGTTTTTATTAAATTTCTGCAACATTAAAAAAATAGCGATTTTCAAACCAGCTTAATAAATAGTAAAAAAATTCCAAAAAATGTAAAATTTGGTCTCCAAGTATATTTTAATATAGATTGAACATCTAACTATTTGGATTTATTGTTTAAACATCAAATACTAAAATTTGCCCCCATAAGCACTTAGGTCGAAGTGCTACCAGTAGCAATTTAGCCATACTATATATATATAGAGGAGGGATCAAATGACACCATTTTTTGGTGACATGGAATGACACCGTCCATTTTCAAAGTCCAAACAGTCGATCCAAACCGTTCAACTTGATGGATATGTTAAAATGTGCTTGCAGATCAAATTTTACATTTTTCTGAATTTTTTTTTGGTTTATTTAGAGGGGTTCAAAAATTCAACGATCTGAATATAGCGATTTTGTTAAATACTTAATAAATAGTAAAAAAATTCAGAAAAATGTAAAATTTGATTTCCAAGTTACTCTTAATATATTCATCATATTGAACGGTTTGGATCGACTATTTGGATTTTGAAATTTCAAAAATGGACATTGTCACACAATGTCACCAAAATAGTGATGTAATCCGATCCCTCCTCACACACATATATATATAGAGGAGGGATCAAATAACACCATTTTTTGGTGACATCGGATGACACCGTCCATTTTCAAAGTCCAAATAGTCGATCCAAACCGTTCAACTTGATGGATATGTTAAAATGTGCTTGCAGATCAAATTTTACATTTTTCTGAATTGTTTTTGGGTTTATTTAGAGGGGTTCAAAAATTCAACGGTCTGAATATAGCGATTTTGTTAAATACTTAATAAATAGTAAAAAATTCAGAAAAATGTAAAATTTGATTTCCAAGTTACTCTTAATATATTAATCATATTGAACGGTTTGGATCGACTATTTGGATTTTGAAATTTCAAAAATGGACATTGTCACACAATGTCACCAAAAAAGTGGTGTAATCCGATCCCTCCTCATATATATATATATATATATAGAGAGAGAGAGAGAGAGAGAGAGATAGGCTACGGTGAGTTGCGAAGTAAAACGCGTTTCTATTTCACGCTGTATTTTCATTTTGAAAGTCCAAACGACCGATCCGAACCGTTAAATCTTTAATCCATATTGAAATGTGCTTGGAAACTAAATTTTACATTTTTTGAAATTTTTTTACTATTTATTAAGCTGGTTTGAAAATTGCTATTTTTTTAATGTTGCAGAAATTTAATAAAAACAACTTTCTTCAAATCTTTGTTTATATTATAGAGGATATTCTCATTTTGTGAGTACGAACAAAAAAAATGTGAATAAAACTAATACTTAACAGGTAAATATAAAGTATAGATATATAAAACTAATTTTTGAAAACTGTTGTTTTGCTGTGAACAGTAAAAAACAGTAAAATTTTCTGGACCATTAGATCAGCGACTTTCAAAATTGCTTAATAAATAGTAAAAAAATTCCAAAAAAAGTAAAATTTGGTCTCCAAGCACATTTCAATATGGAGAATAAGATGAATGGTTCAGATCGACGTTTTGAACTTTAAAATCGTAAAATATGAGCGTGAAGTAAAATAGTAGCTTTACTTCGCAACTCACCGTAGCCCACCTCTATAGATATATATATGAGATGGCTATTGTGCTACGCGTAGCATAGAGAGCCTCCGTACAATGGCTCAATATTTGAGTTTTTAAAATCTTAACAATCCATCTGAACCGTTCAACATGATCTCCATATGAATATGTACTTGCAAACCAAATTTTACATTTTTTAGAATTTTTTTAGATAGGTAGAAAATCACATGATTTGAATGGTACATAATTTTTAGATCAAGTGATTTTCTATCTATCTAAAAAAAATAGTAAAAAATTTCTAAAAAAATGTAAAATTTGGTTTGCAAATATATATTCATATGGAGATCATGTTGAACGGTTCAAATCAATCGTTAGGATTTTGAAAACTCAAATATTTAGCTGTTGGACGGAGGCCTTCTATGCTACGTGTAGCATATTAACATTTTCTTACAGGAGTTGGCTACGGTGCTACGCGTAGCATACAGGGCCTCCGTGCAACCATTCAATAATTGAGTTTTCAAAATCCTAACGGTTTAAACCATTCAACATGGTCTCCATATGAATATGTACTTGCAAACAAAATTTTACATTTTTTAGAATTCTTTTACTATTTTTTTAGATAGGTAGAAAATCACTTGATATGAATCGTACATAATTTTTAGATCAAGTGATTTTCTATTTATCTAAAAAAATAGAAAAATGAATTCTAAAAAAAGTAAAATTTGATTTGCAAACACATATTCACATGGAAATCATGTACGTTGAACGGTCCGGATCTATATATATCCGTATGTGTGTGTCTATATAAATAGACACACACACACGTACTCAACATGATCTCCATATTGAAATGGGATTGGAGACCAATTTACATTTTTGAAGATATTTTTACTATTTTTTTAGATGAGTAAAAAATTATTATTTTTGGATAGATTAATTATGAACTATAGAAAATAAAAATTTTAAAAAATTCTAAACAAATAGTAACAAATTTGCAACTCATCCTAACCCAACACTCTCTCACTGTATATATTGGCATCCTAATGACAAATCTAGATTCGTTTAACACGCTGATCAGTTGGGTCCGCAGCACAACAGTAAAATTCCTATTTGAAAATTTGTTTGTTTGTTGTTTTTTTCTTTTTACGTGGAGTCGTGGACCATCAACATAATTGTCTAATTAATAGTGGACCTGCTGTAAACAAGCCCAGTCGAGTCAAGTTAATTAGCCTAATTTTGAACTTAAATCGTGTCCAAACTAACCGAACCAATCACGAGTCAAGCCGAGCGAGTTCATTAACAACACGCTCGTGTTGTAAGCCGTCACAAATCAAAGACTTTTTTTGACGATTCATGCTGACAAGGTAAAAGAATGAACCATAAAAAAAAAATTACTTATTATCTACATATATTTTAAATGGATATATAGAGTACATTTCCGTACTACTTCCGTGCTAGCCTGCTAGGTGGTCCTTAAATCTAAAGTGAGGTAAATAAATTTCATAACCACGAGCGTGTATACTGTACCTACTTTTAATAAAATATATATGGTCGTACCGCATGGTCCTTGCCAACAAACGGGGATTCGACTGTGCTGCTTTTCAATATGAAAAGCAGAGTCGGCCTTTTTTTATTCCAATCATTCAAAAAAATTTATTCACGTACTTTTATAAAGAAATTTTTTTATGCACAAATTTTAATAAATTTGAATAATTGAAATCGGAAAAGCAAAACCTTGATATTCTTATAGAAAAGTATAGTGGTTTGCTAAATCCGTTAGGGGTTGAATCCGTTTTGCCCGGCCCGTACCCGTTACCCGTGGTACCCGTACCCGTTGCCCGGGTACAAACGGGTAAACGGGTAGACGGGTACGGGTAATAAACGGACCGGACAACATAATTTTGAAAAAAACCCGTTGTACCCGTACCCGTCTACCCGCCAACCCGTACCCGCCTACCCGTACCCATCTACCCGTACCCGTACCTGACCCGTTACAAAATTTGAATTTCAAAATTTTTTTGGCGGCACCCCTATAGAATTCAGATCCAGTGCAATACCTGACTAAGTAGAATGAGATCTGAGTCATCAATTTTAATTTGGCATGAATCTCAAAACGGACCCCTATATCTAAACTCCATCCGGGATATGTCCTTTAACTTGGCACGAATCTCAAAGCAAAAAAATTCAGAAAAAAACAGAAAAGAAAAAAAAAAAAAAAACCCGCCCGTACCCGGAATACCCGTACCCGTCAACCCGCAACGGGTACGGGTAATAAACGGGTAGGGTAGTGGTTTTGGGAAAACTACCCGTCTACCCGTTGCGGGTTGTACCCGTACCCGTCCTACCCGTCTACCCGCCCTACCCGTTACCCCTAACGGGTTACCCGGAACGGGTCACGGGTAACCCGTTAGCAAATATCTAGAAAAGTATCAGAGATTCAGAGTTCGTTCCAACAAACAGTCCCGACTACAGGAGCTGTTTATCCGAAATTTTTTTATTTATAGAAATTATTATAATATAATACATATTATTAGATAATTAAATTGCATACATATTTCGATCTCATAAAAGAAATTATAATATTTCAAAGAGAATTCCAACATTTGGTGTAGTAACAAAGACAATACTTTCTTTATAGAAAATTACATGTCCAAAACTTGAATGTAAGAATTTCTTATGGATTCCTAATTTAAAACTTTGACATCCAACATTTACTATATATATATATATATATATAATTTTTTTTTATTTCCCAGTTACTTTTAAGAATTCCTAAGGAAATTTGGGTTCTTTCTATAAGATTGAAATATCAATACAATCTATCTTAGCCTATATTATTTTGAAATAATTTATATAAATAAAAAGTTATGTTGTTCATCTGGAACGGAATAGTGTGAATTTCAGACCCTGTTCAGTGCAGTTACTATGTACGTGAAAAATAAAAATAAAAATTTCCCACGCACACAATAATAGACAGTTTAATTTAATTCATATCTCAATTCCGTTTCCAATTCCATGTGTCTACCGAACAGGGCCTCTATCCAATTTAAGATTGAAACAACTTTATCATCAGCTTACCAAACTTTATTATTTTGTATGCGTTTTTTTTTTTGATAAATATAAGGAATAAGGATGTTTATAAACAAGGGAGATGTGCATATGCTGGATCCTTGTAGTGGAATTAGACGTTTGCTAAGTTCCTAACGGGTTCAACCTGTTTTGCCGGCCCGTACCCGTTACCCGAGCTACCCGTACCCGTTGTCCGGGTACAAACGGGTAGACGGGTAGACGGGTACGGGTAATAAACGGACCGGACAACCTAATTTGAAAAAAAACCCGTTATACCCGTACCCGTCTACCCGCCTACCCGTACCCGCCTACCCGTACCCATCTACCCGCATACCCGTACCCGCCTACCCGTACCCATCTACCCGCCTACCCGTACCCATCTACCCGCATACCCGTACCCGTACCCGTTTCACTTCAAAAAAATTTGAATTTTTTGAATTTTTTGAAAAAAAACAGAAAAAAAAAAAAAAAACCGGGCGGACCGGACCCGTACCCGGATACCCGGATCCGTACCCGCGGTACCCATACCCGTCAACCCGCAACGGGTACGGGTAATAAACGGACCGGATAGAGGTTTTAGGAAAATTACCCGTCTACCCGTTACGGGTTTTACCCGTACCCGACCTACCCCTTTACCCGTCCTACCCATTACCCCTAACGGGTAACCCGGAACGGGTCACGGGTTACCCGTTAGCAAACCCCTAAGTGGAATACGTCTAGGAAAATTTCAAATAAAAGATGCTATCAAATAATTTTTCTTTTAAGGTTGTGCTTCAGAAAATGTAAGGTAAAGAGAATGAACGTGAAAAAAAGAAAGAGATTGGGGATTAGTTTACTCTGTCTACACTCCAATTTGGAGGTGACAAACTTGAAATAGTTTATGCAGCGAATTTCCCTTCTCTCCTCTCCATTCTCTTGCACTTCTTCTTTGATTTTTCTCTACTGGAGCAAGAGAACAACCTCGATCAAATTCAGTTTGCTGGCCTTTTCCCTTCTCTCCTATTCCTTTTCTTTAATGAGTGGTATTTCTCTTTCTCCGGAGCACAACCTAAAAGTGAAAAGGGACTAGATAGTAATATAAAATTATCTAGAAGTAATTATGAATCTTTCTTAACCCATCAAAGTTTCTAAATTCTGTGCAACCTGTAATGGAGTGTGATTTTTCAGAAAAAAAAAAAAAAAAAAAAAAACTTATCCTTGTTGAAAGGTTCTGATTGTGAATCTGCTCTTCCCATACCGGATCGTTACAAGTATGTACCAGTCATAAAGTGTATACAGGTACGACTACAAGGAATCTGGTACAAAGAATAGTAACTGAAATACTTGTTCTCAGATTGGATGTTTTGCAAAAATGGACAAATATGTTTTGGTTTTGCAAAAATGGACAAATTGCATTCATCAATTCATGCGAGATTGTACTTGGTATATGTTTTTTTGGCATCTTCTTTCATTAGTATGTTTCTGTTAGAAAATAATTAAGGGAGCAGCTAATAGTCTCCGGACCTCAGTCCCTCAAAAATCCTCGGACCTTTAACACTAATTATGTAAACAAGTCTATCAGATCCGGTAATGTTATGCAAATAATTCTGTAAACAACTTCAATTGATGTTGCACATATGAAACTGCGTGCGTCCAAAGCAAAATGCATGAAATCAGTCCAAATTGTGTGGTCAACTAAGAAAGTACAATCAGAGTACAGTTAGCAGTTATAATGGGGACCACCTTCTAGAAGTTATAACCGGGACCAGATTTTATAATTTTTTTTCACACCTTCTAGAAGGTGTCCGTTTAACAGTTTGTACGTTGCATCAATTTTCTAATTTTCTTTTATTTTAGATACTTCTGTAAATATTAGTGAACAATTTATGTGAATTAAAAAATTAAGAAAAATATTAAAAAAATATTATAATAAATTTCATATTTCAAAATAATTTTTTTTAAAGTAAAATAAATTAAATTAAATTTACGTTTCTACAAAAAAGTTGATAACTTAAACAAGATAATGTAAAATAGTAAAAATTCTATAAATATTATCATAAATTCTATAAATATATATGAATTATTCTATTAGCAATTCAAATTCTTTCAACATTTTTGGAAACATATACAACATAATATTGAAAGAAAAAAAAATTACAACAATTTTACATCATACAAATCACTACTTGCATACTCTTTAAAAATTATTCTGCAAGTGTCCAAACTATAATCACAATAGTAACCCAATACTGTAACTATATAAAAGTAATTATGTAAACAAAACGTTGTAAACCTATAACTATGACAAAGTAATAATGTAAACAAAACTATGTAATCCTATAAACAGCTTTTCAAAACTAAAAACTAACAATTACTACATTAAAACTTTGTAAACAGAAATATGTAAAAAATATTCGAGTTTTTTTTTTCAAATTTTTTTATCAAAACTTTATTTTCAAAATTTTTATTTTCCAAAATTTATTTTCGGAATTTTTTGTCAAAAAAAATTTTCAATTTCTTTTTCAAATTTAAAAAAAAAAATTTAAGTTTTTTCTTCAAAATTTTTGTCTCCTTCTAGATACTACTTTTAATTATTTTGAATTCTATAAACCTTACTACATATCTCTATAAATAGTTTTGTTTAATTCTATAAACCAGTAAAAAATATTCAATTTTTAAATTTTTTGAATATTTTATTTTATTTTTCAAATTTTATTTTTTAAAAATGTAAAAAAGAATTCCAATGTTTTTTTCAAAAAAAATTTCCAGCTAATTCTGTAAACATCAATACCAAATCCTGTAAACTAATTCAACAAATCCTGTCAACATAAAACTTTCAATTATGTAAACATCAATACTAAATCCTGTAAACTAATTTAACTAATTCTGTAAACATCAATACTAAATCCTATAAACTAATTCAACAAATTATGTCAACATAAAAACTTCTCATTTCTGTCAACAAATTCTGTAAACATAAAAACTTCTTAACCTTTCAAATAAGTTAACAGTTCTATGAAAAAAGCAAAATGTCATGATGAAATTTTATGTTAAAATATTGATTCAACATCTCAAACCATAAACTTTATATTATTTTAATATAAAAAAGTAAAAAGGACAAACGATTCCGTTCTTATTTGGCAATTAAATTTTGAGAGGTGAAAATGAACAGAAAGGGATTGGAAAAGCTTTAAATAAGCAGTTTGAGATGGACCGTTAAAAATGATTGAAACCGCGTGAAAAAGTCGGCGGGAATTATCGGGGGCTGAAGGTGGGGGGATGATACCTTTTCTCAATAATTAATGCTAGCTAATTCCAACTAAACATTGCGCAGGCGTCATTTTGATTTGTAATTTTCATTGATATGTTTACGACAAACCAATGTTTTTCAATTATAAAAAAAAAATAAGAGTGTGATGATAAATTTCATACTATGTTCATAGTCTTTCAAGCACAAAGTAGAATTTTAACTACTAGACTACAAGCACATATTTAGCTTCTTATGAGGGACTGAACTATAATTTTTTTTTTTTTTAAAAACAAAAATTCAATTAAATTTAAACGTACGTGATTAAAAATTTCAAAATCATAGAGTGTCTTAGCATCTCCTGAACTAAATGTAAATCCACCCCTAAATCTAACCTGATCCTATGAGATACCTCACCTAATCTGAACTATCCATGAAACTTATCAAACAGTTAATTCGAATCATATTACCTAATTAATCTATGTGGTATATTACAAATTCACATCCTCCTCAATACATGAAAAGAAAATCATTTACGATTTGTGGATTCGGACCCTTTTTTTTTAACTTGGCACGAATCTCATAGCCCAATAATACTGTCTCTTGTGCTAACTCAAATCTCAAACCGCCTGAGATTTAATCTCAACCGTAAAGTGAGGAACATTATCTACAGATACAGATACGAATCCGTATATTACTGTCTGTACTTTACAGAAACAAATTAACTTAAATAACCATATAATTAAGCCGATCCATTAAAAATATATGATGGAAATTTTACTCTTACGATTGCAGTTGTATGGGCCTAGTGCTGAGTCACAGGCTCCGAAGGGCCCATAATCAACAAGACTTTGGTGGGCCCATTATAGCACTGTAGCTTTGTTGCGTTGAAAGAAAGTTATTAATCCGGCATTTATTTTACGGAAAATAATGGTTTGCTTCGACTATGATTTTATTAGTTTCGTTTACCTTGCCATTGAAGAGAAATCAAGTTAACATCATGACGGTAGTAATTTGTGTGGATTGAATTAAATTGGTGGAGGATCTTTTGGAACGTCTATAATTTTTGTCTGTGACTCTGTTGTCGTATGTATAGTAACAATATATTCCTTGAGAGGCTGTTCAGCTGAATCACTATTTATGTTGGAAACAGTATTTTTTAGTTCAAATTCTGTGCTCGCGTCTATTCCCATTTGTCGGCCAAACAGGCCCTGATAGTCAAATGCGGAGGGACAATGGACTAAGTAGAAGCAATTAAATTATTTATGAGCATATTATGACGAGTTAGGCTAATATGACATTGGTGTTATTTGGAACTAAATAACACCACATCTTAAACCCTTAGATATGCTTTAAGATTTGTACAAAATAAAGTGCTTAAACAGTAAAAACGGATATTACGAATCTTAAAGCATATCTAAGGATTTAAGATGTGATGTTATTTAGTTTCAAATAACACCAACATCATATTAGCCTAACTCTATTATGACACTTGGAAAATATATATATACATCTGCATTCTGCAGCATGTTTGTTTCTTTTTTTCTTTTACTTCTTGGAGTATTATGATATCCACTCAATTCCGCCAATATTATTCAAAATTACTATTCAGATGTAATGCCTTTATGTTTTTATTGTTTGTAAGTTGCGTCAAACCAAACAACGCTATCAAATTATTAGAGCGTCTCTATGACTCTATCCCAATAATTGAAATAAATTTTTAAATAAATATCAACTACTTTTTAGATAAAGTCTCTAAATTTTTTTAACCTTTATAGTTCTGAAATTAATTTTAAAATTTTTATTAAACCACGTCAAATTAGAAATCATGTATTTTAAATAATTTGAGCGAATTGTCAGACCAACATAACGTTTAGAATCAATTTCATAATAAAAAAAAAACTATGTACATAGTTTCTAAATAAGAAACTGGGTAGTGGGTACATATCTATCAATAGTTTTTCAAAGTCATTACTAAATATATTTTTGACAGATAAGAAAAGTTTATTGGTTAAATAATTACATTTGCAGTTAATAATTTAATTCTTTTCGTAAAAGAAAAAAAAAAAAAAACTAAGAACATATCAACTCATTCTCAATAAGGAGCACTTAAGTGCATGGGCATTCCAATTAGAAATCAATTAATATTGATGCAGTAATTTACTATATTAATTACAAGACTTACAAGAATGAAAAATAAAATACATTCAAATATATTGTCACCAATATTGAGGTACCTACTAATTTAACAAACTTTTTTATCTAACAATCTGTGAAATTATCATGTCAGTATTTGTGGTTGATTAAATTTTGTGGCACCG
Source organism: Carex pumila (assembly GCA_033356055.1). Classification (NCBI taxonomy): domain Eukaryota; kingdom Viridiplantae; phylum Streptophyta; class Magnoliopsida; order Poales; family Cyperaceae; genus Carex; species Carex pumila. The sequence goes on from JARJHM010000896.1 coordinate 46,987, forward strand.
TAAAATAAAGTGTGGATACAATTCTGAGAAATTACTGAACTTCATTTATTCCAAAATCCATGCTAAACAACTGAAATTTTAATTTGTTCTACTACCAAACTATCAATTTCTCCAATAATGCCACTTAATTTCACCATCGAAAAAGTTAACAAGAGTGATGTCAGTGTAAAACTTCACAAGATAGTTGTGTTGGCCAAAGACATATAAACTTCAGCAAAAAAAAAAAAAAAAAAAATCATCATACGAACAAAATTGTCTCCATCAACAAAAAAGTTGTCCACGTTAACATCATCACATTTTTTTTTATAATAATATTTATTTCTTTCCAATTTTTAAGGAGGTGGGAATGAATGATTAGCTGGGACAACAGAAAGTTCAGGAGAACAGCTAAAATTTGGGAATTAATATATGGCATGGAAAAATATAGCTCTTTAATTTGTGAGCATTCTTGTTTTAATTTTTCACTACATATAGAGTAAATCTAGTGTTGATTTAAGCTCGTCAAAAGGTTTTGCGAACTTAAAATATTGTCGGATTGAAATTAAGTGATTGTAAAGAGATTGAAAAACAAATTAGTGATATGTATTTATTTATGAATAATTTCGCCTCTTTTTTCTATACAAAACGAACTCATAACATAAAAAAAATCGTCGTTTTAACTCAATTAATAAAGTTGAAATAGCGGTTTCTGAGTTTTTATTTTTTTTATTTTTATCTTAACCCATTAAATTATCTTTCTTCATACATATGATATTTATGTTCAATTACAGACTACATGAACACAAAAATAAGATATAAGAACAACCAGATTAACTCAACTAATTTGACAAGCCAATCAATTTTATCTGAAAAATTGTGCTTTTAAATTTTATATGATTCCGTATGGATAATATTTTGGTTAGTACAAATACTTATTATGTTATAATTGTATTAAAAACATTGGGTAAGACCTATTCAAATTGCGTAACATATATGGATTCATTGAATTCTATATCCTCTTATCTTTGCATCCTCCTTTCACAATTCTCCAATCATGCAGTTGCCTTCCATTTTAGATTTTAAATATTAAATCAAGCTCCAATAGAAATGAAAATAAATCATAGGATTTAATTGAGTTAATATATTTTTCGTTTTTAAAAGTGTTGCACACTGCTTAAATTGCACACTGCATCGAATGTAAGCCAACTAATTCTATCATATCATATCATATCAAATTTTGTGTTATTCAATTGACTTAAATAAAATCATCAGATGTAAGCCAACTAATTTAATTTTTTTTTAATATTAATAAAAATTTCAGCTAATTGTTTGTTGCGTATTGAAAATAATACAAAGTATTAATTAAATTGACGACTTGTACCAATTCAATCTAACCCGACCCGTTTATAATTTTACGTCCCTACTAGAAACCAGTAATTTGATGTTTTTTTTTTTTTTGAAAATCTTCGCAGAAGCTGGGAAGTCGTGAGGGGAATCGAACTCTTGACCTTTGGATACAACAACTCTATGACTTATTCCTAACCAATTGTGCTACCTCCCCTTTCTCATATAATTGGATATTTTTTTTAGAGTGAGTCTATGGTACTATGCATATTACAGGTTGATCCGTGCTATGGTTCAATATTCGAGTTTTCAAAATCTTAATGGTCGATCCAAACCATTCATCTTGTTCTCCATATTAATATGTGTTTGGACACCAAATTTTACATCTTTTGAAATTTTTTCACTGTTTTTTTAGATATTTAGAAAATCACTTGATCTGAAAATTCTGGACCATCCAAAAACAGTGATATTCAATAAATCTAAAAAAATAGCAAACAAATTTCAAAAAATGTAAAATTTGGTCTTCAAATACATATTAATATCAAGAATAAGATGAATGGTTCAGATCGACTATTAAAATTTTAAAAATTTGAATATTGAGCCGTAGCACGGACCAAATCGTAATATGCATAGTATCATAGACTCACTCTTTTTTTTTATTTTACAATGAAACACATGAGACATTTAATGATTCATTGCCTAATTAACTTCTTATCAATTTGTCCTTTTTAGAACTAATCAATTAAAGGCACACTACTTTGCGGATAAGATATCTGTACAGGGATATTTAATGCTCAAATCTATGAGTGGAGATTAGATTTGTTTATTGGGATTTTGAAGCATTTTGATCGGAAATTCTCCAAACAATTATGCCTTCTCTCTTTTTGGCTTCTAATGTAATGATTTATTATCTTTATCTCCACCAGTAGCTTAATAGAAAAGAAATCTCTATTTGTTGAATATTTGAATATGTGCCAAAAAAAACTATTTTATGATAACGATTGTTTCAAAATTCTTTACATCTAAATTCATTTTTTTTTAAACACCGAGTTTGTTATGATATACCCACCACATCACTGGGTAAAATAAAGAAGAAAAATTAATATAATAAATTGATAATGACTATCAATCCGACATAGTAATCAACCATTATTTTTTTCCTTTTTAAAAGAATATAGGATTAATTCATAGTTGATGCTAATATAAACTTCATTAAAAACATAATTGATAATGCAATCAAACTAACCAAAGTTGTACTTTGTCACAATCTTTTTCATTTTATTTCAATTTTGACTTGTACTATGGTGATATGCATATATATTACGGATGACTTGTGCTATGGACTCATATTTTATTTTCAAAATTCAAATAGTTAGAACTGTTAAACATGAACTCCATCTGAAAATGTACTTGAAGATCAAATTTTTCATTTAAAAAAATCATTATAATAGGTTGGAAACCACTGCCTTTGGATGGTCTAAAATTTTAAAACAAGTGATTTTCTACCTATACTACAAGAATATATGAGTATTCGTGAGAATAAAAATGTGTAACTCGGTATCCTCTCAAATGCTTCTGTCAGTTATAGTGATACCTTTGAAAATAGTAATTTTTGTAGGTTTATTCCCAATAATAACTATTTTTAACCCTTGCAAATATTCACATATTCTTGTAGCTATCTAAAAGTAGTAAAAAGGTTCTAAAAAAATGTAAATTTGTTTTGTAACTATACTTTTATATGAAGATCATGTTGAAGGATTTAGATCGATTGTTTGAATTTTAAAAATAGAAATACGAGTTCATAGTGTCGGTCACATTATGTAATACGTATATTACCATAGCCTCGCTCGAATTTCAATTAATAAAATATTTTAGTAATATTTTCATCACAAGTTAATAGAGTTGAGTATATTTAACGACCGAAAGGTTACATATCACAAATTAAAAAAATTAAAGAGGAAGAGATGATGGCCGAAATGACAAATGTAGTCGACATGTGATTGTCACAACTGAAAAACATAGAGACCCAATGGTGTTATCCAATATATGAAAGCAGAGAACTAACTATATATATATTTTTTTGTTTGATGATCGAACTAACTATAATTTAATAGATAAAGATATTAAAAATAACCTTATTAAATTATGCTTTCCCTGCATGGTATCAATTGGCATTGGCATGACTAATGAAATCATAAAACAAATTGATTGCCATACAAAATTAGAAATAATGGATTGCAATTGAGGACCTCTTAATTAACAACCTTAGCGTAAAAGAGTGGCTGGGGGCTTTTCACTTGATAGGTGGTACTATTCAAATTAGCCATCATTTCTCAGTTCTAGTGGAACATCATGAGATCTTATGTCGTGGATGTATATTAAAAGAAACTTCAATGATTGTACATGCATATATGATCAACTTCTCCATTATTCACAATTCGAGAACAGACAACAAAAAGATATTGATATTTCAATAAATAATGTTTTTAGTTATATCATATCGTTAATATTTTTATGTGTTTGATTCAGTTTTTTTCTAACTTTATTCTTTTATGGAATGACTTTTATATCATGTTTCATCATCCTCATCTAAAATAAAATATAATTTTTGGTGTTTCTCTTTTTGGTTATATATATTTGTATTCAGAATTTCTTAATACAAAATAATTTTCTATATAGATTATTAGAATAAGACTATATATGATAATATGCATATTATAGATTGATTCTCGCTACAGATCAATAATTCATTTGAACTGTTGAACATAATTTTCATATAAATATCTACTTTGAGATAAAAAAAAAATTATATATATATTTTTAATTGTTTATAAATTTTTAAAATTGTCAGAAAATCGCTGCTTTCGAATTGATAATACTAGTTCTCCAATATGTTCATGTGAGAAAGGACCAAGAAGGAAATCATGGCCATTATGCTCGTCTTGCCACGCGTCCCCTCAAACCACAAATTCTAACTCAATAATATGAGTTAAAGGTTAGCTAAAACATGTGGAGGTAGGTAAGAATGCATTTTTAATAGGATGATGTGTTCCCAACTTTCTTATTTTTAGAACATTAATTTGTTCCCTTGTTTATGTAACGAACATTCAAAAGATCGTTCCAAAAGCATGATTAATTTATTAACAGTGGACCTAACCCAAATCACATGATTAATTGCAATGATGTAATTACAATGGTTCCGAAGGATAGTTTTCAGACTTGATACATTTTCATAAAAATCATGTTGAACAATTTAAATTAATTATTTAAATTTTAAATACAAAATTATAGAAATATAATACAAACTCAAGTACATATTGCAAAGCACTGTGACCTCGATCTTGTTCTCACAATTAAATTTTTTTTAAGAACTTTCTTTTCCCCCGTTTTAGGTGTGTATTCCGCTAGAAATGCAGAAAGCAATATGTTTTTAGCATTCAGAATTACAAATTGATCATGTAATAATGTAAAAGATAGTTTACTTTAGTTCAATGATTTATCAGAAAAAGAAAAATATTTCCATGGAAAAAAATGAGGTACGTTACGTCAGTACGTGCAGGTACATTGGTGCAGCATGGCTACTCAAAGTCGTTGGCTTGTTGCATTGCTGGGTTCAGTCAGTGTAGAATTGTCCGCCCTTCTCCGAACATTTCTCTGATTTTTAATCTTCACCGCAGGATCACCATACCCCACAACTTCCAGCAACCCTACAACTCACTGAACCCGGTCCACTGAGCCGATCTCCACTTTCGATGGACTGGAACTCTGGAAGCGGGTCTTCTGATGGCAAACGACAACCCTAAACCAGTGCACCTGGTGTAGGGTTAAATACATTTCAAGAACTGCCTGATTCGTCGGCGATACTTTCTACATGAACGGCCCGGACAGAGATCTCCTCATCCGTAGTGCAGCGAATCTAGATCTTCTGTGGACTGTGGTGTCCGTGCAACCTGTGCTGATGAAATACTGTTATGTCTAAACTCTAAAATAGGCTCTTCCTTCTTATCTCCTAAAAAATAAATTTCCGAAATTGATAATTTCACTTTTCTATGACTGGTGGTTAATATGTTCGATGTATTTTGTTAATTTTTATCCCTGTCAGAGATAAGGTTCATGTATTGCCGGGAGATTACGCTCACAAAGGATCTGAAGTTCTTTTGGGCAAAGTTCGCTACCCCCAAAGAACAGTTCTTAGTATATCATCTCAGATCTCAAAAAAGGGTACAAAAGCAAAGCGAGGGCTTTGCAGCGCAGTCTCTAAAACATGTAATTAAGTCTACTTGTTACAACATACAAATAGTAATACATCAAATTTACGGGAAGCAATTTACAAAATAAAAAGGGGAAATTTCATATATACCACTCAAAAACCGTGAAATTACGTATTTATCATTTAAATTTCTGTATTTATATATTTATCATCGAAAAATCTAATAAATCACATATTTATTCAACTAGTTAAAAAATAAGATTAATTAAGTTCAATGTTATATAATAAAAGCTATTTAGTATATTATCCTTCTCTACCCCTTTCTCTTTTGCACCCAAATTTTATTTCCATTTTTTTGTTGACGTAACTGTCAATTTTCCGTTGAAACTCTCTCATTCTGTCTCTTCTGCTGAAACTCAAAGAAAAGGGGCAACAAACTCGAAGATTAGGATTTTAGCTCCAGCTTGATCGTCCAAAACAGTATAACCACTTGACATTGTCCAACATAACAACTCTAACTGAATTCGATGCTGATATTGCAACCCTTTATCAAAGTAACTGAGTTTGAGAATCTACGTTTTGTTATTGACTCAATTTGGAACATCTGTTTTTAATATCTTATATTGGATATGAATGAGAACAAAAATAAGAAAAGACTGATAGAGTGTTAAATTAATTTTTGATTAATTATAGTTTTAAGAATATTAAACATAATTAATATGAGTTTTGGGTATATTTGATATATACTAGAGTTATATTGAATTAATACGTGAGTTATTAGATTTTTAGATGATAAATACGTAATTATAGAAATTTGAATATTTCATACGTAATTTTACATTTTTTAAGTGATATGTATGAAATTCTCCCGGATAAGAAATTACCAGAATCAATTTAGCGGGAAACCACGTCCCAAATTATGCTCGGGTCAAAGCGATATTATTTAGATAGAAACAAAAGAAATAACTGTTTGTGTAGTTTTCATGAAAACAAACATTATTTTTTTAATCCTCTCCATTTAATTTAATATATCTTTGCGTTCTGTTGATAACGGAATTGACCAAATTGATCAACTTGCCCTTTCTCTTATAAAGAGAGGATCGGCGTGACAAAAATAATAAATTTTTCATTCCGGATGTTGTATTTTCAAAATAATTTGCATTTTGCTTATCACGTTGTAAAAATTCAAAAATTTGCATCTGAAAGTGCTAAACTTTCTTGAATTTTGTATTTGTTATAATTATTACGCAGTAAGGCAATAAATCTGAAAATGAGGCTCCTTGCATCTGATTTCATTCTTGATCAAGTGGCTCATATTTTCTTCTGAACTCCATTTTCATTTAAGAAAGTTTGTACTTTTTTGTGGGATTACCATAAAAAAAAAAATTTTGTTGTTTGCCAGCAATATATGTTTCTAGAATAATATAAAATATTTATTTATGTCAAAAGTTTACTTGACCATAAACTTAGTTAATATAAATTATCACTGTTAAAATTCAACAGAATAAATTATCACTGTCAAAAGTTTACTTGACCATAAACTATTAGTAGAATATTATTTTCTAGCTCCAGAAGCCTGTGTGACAAACCGAGTGTCAGGAAAAAGAAAAGACATGTTAAATGACTCGTGCGCTCAAATAATATATTCAAAATAATATTGTATATGACTCGTGCGTTATTTGAATTAAAAACTGTTATGTCAAAAATATCTGTCATGTTCAAAGTGTAAAGAAGGATAATTTTAACTCACGACACGAAGGATTAATATGTGATAATGAATTTCATATATTTTCTTTCAAAAACTTAATTTTCCTTTCATTCTCCTATATTAACGACAGTTTTTTTTTTTTTTTAAATAAGCTGGAAGCTAGCTATGAGCTATGTGAAACTAAAAATTATATTCGATTCTTTTATTTAATTATTGACAATATTGATATACATTTTCTCAATTAAAAATTTGTTGTTGCGATGTGCTTTTCCAATCCAATTAATAAGATATGTCTATAAATGTGAAAAATTAGTCAATTCAAGTATTTTTAACAAAATATTAAACGAAGAATAAAGAATAAATAAAGATAACGAGTTTTAGTGGAAAAATTAGCTTTGATGTCATAATCGAAAAGTTAAAGCCACTGAAAATTTCGATTTTGAAGGACACTCGATAATTAACACAGATAAAAAATACTTTCCAAAATCATAAATGATAGAAAAAAAATCTAACTAGGAATTAAAGAAAATTTTGTATAGAGGACGTGGGTGGAATTGAGTTCAACTAATGGGGTTCAACGTCACCTATTTTTTCCCCCAATTTCTGCATGTATTTTTTTTTATTTTATGAAGATAATTTCTTAAAAAAATATATATACCTGACTTTCATAAAAAATAAGACGGTATCAAAATCCTTGCAAAACAGAAAAAAAAAACATATATATATATATATATATATATATATATATATATATATATAAGACAGCACAAAATTATAAATATAATCCATAGATTGAACTAATTATAGTTGTGAAGGATACATCATCACCAGAAAGATATATGGTTCGAGAGTGCATATGTATGTGTATCAACATGTAATAATACATGACATCACGAGATGTGAAGATTTTTTCATGCCTTTTCGGTTTGTTCAGAAATAACATCCTCCATAAATTGTTTTATATATAAAAAAAATGTTACTACGAAAACATATGATAATTGACATACTTATACATGTGACACACAAAAAAGAGTTTGCATTAACTCTAAAAGAGAATCTTCAAAGTTAACGCAAATCGGGCGCGAGCTGTCTGATTTTAAACATAGTTAATTCGGTCACATCATATAATTCAGGGTCTTTTAATATTAGTATGAATCTTAGACCGTACAGATCTTTGAGTGGATCAGACAATTCATATACATCAACACAAAAGATTCTTTTTTTAGTTAATGCAGAGGATACGAATTCTAAAAAAAAATGCTCTGACAAGAACATTCATCATATGTTACAACAATGTATAATGTAGCTATAAGTATACTGTCTTGCTAAATGTTATAAATAATGCTATGTGGTCGTGGAACGAATATAGTACCGTCAAATAAGTAATTATAAATAATAAAAAATGATTATCTATAATTGAAAATAATTAATTAATTTGTAAAAAAAAATTCATAACAATTTGATCACCGTCAACGATTAATCAGCTTACAAGTTACAACAATGGTCTAGCTAGAAAAGGTAAACCCATGAGCAACCGTAGGCGATGATTTTGTCCATGCATAACTTTTGTTTTCGATCTGTCCAACAACAAAATTTATGCACGTACTCTATTGAATATTTCACAACGCAATTAAGCGTTACGGAGTACAAATTGTCCAGCTCTGCACAACTTTTAGTGACTACCGTTCGAGCGAGGCAAATGGCAAATGCTTATCCAATGAGCAAAATTCATAAATTTAATAATTTACATGTTCATTAATTGAGCAACTAAAATCAGTACGCGTTTAGTTGTTCACGTTTTGATACGATGGACAAAGGATGGTGACTTCTCTTACATCTAAGACAACTCTTGAATTATTCTTTAATTAATATTAAATTATTATCATCGTTATAAATACAACAAGTTAATATAATTTATTTAGCATTTTTTAAATAACAATTACAATCAATCGTAATTACTAATATAACAATTCTATTAAAAATAATAACTTCCACAATTAATAGTTTATAATTCTTATTATAACATTTTTTTTAGTATTGTAATTGTCTAATGGTATCAGTAGTAGACTATTAGCTAAAAGTTATACTTGCTTGCGAGATAAGTTGTCAAAATGTGAAGTAAAAAGGTAAAAGCATAGACGGAGTAGTTTTTTTTCTTTTTTTAAGTATATGTTAAAGATCAAATCATTCAACTATTTAATACCTTATAAAGAATTTTTTCTATCTAAATTTCGAACATATAACTTCTTACATAGAAACCATCTAGTTAAATTACTTTTCTAAGTAAATTAGTTTATTTTATATATACTTTACATATACATGACTCGCTGTTATAAACAATTTTTTTTTTAATATCTTACTCATTCATAACATTAATTTAGTCCACACTTCAAATGTAAAAATGAGGTGAGAAATAAAACAAGTAATATGGAATTAATTAATTTTTTATGAAAATAATTTAATTCTTCTTTCTTAAATATAAGTAGCAGTCCATCTTGATCTAATCGGATACGTTTAATTTGCGCAAGTCAATTGAATGAGTAACTTAATCTAAAAAACAAAGCATGGTTCAAGCTGGAGATATGTCGTTGTTCATAATTCAATCTGTAACTTCTCACACGAAAATTATTATTTTTTTAATCAAATTAAAGATTGATTTTTTTAAAACTTTCACAATTAATAGTTGACGCATTTTATTCCACCCAACTATATATTATAATATTTTTAATTTTTATTATTGTATTTGTCTATTGATATTAGTTAAAAGTTATATTTGATTGTGAAATAAGTCATGAGGAGTAAAATATAAAAAATAAATAAAGGTATAAATGGAGTAAGCTAAATTACTTAGATTAACTCCACATTTACTATGTTTGTAGAATTTACTGTTCAGGACTTTATTTTTTAATAACGTACCTTTTTGAGACGAAAATTTACTTCACATGTAAATTATAATAAGGAGAAGTAAAATAAAACGAGTAATATGAAATTTAATTCTTCTTTCTTAGATACAAGTAACAAGTAGCAGCCCACCAGACCTAACCGGATACGCTTTTATGCGCAATTGATCAATTGAACGAATTATCCGAACTAAAAAACAAAGCACAGTCCAATCTGGACACATGTCGTCATCGTAGATGGTGTTCATGGACCAGCCATCAAAATCGTAAGATCGCGATAGCACGATAAAAATGCGCGTCTTCATTTATTTACCATACGATCCTTTTAACCTCCCCTCTATTTAAAACCCACATACTCCCTCGCACGACTGCCACTTCTTCCTTTCTCCTCCTCCAAGGCTCCAACAATGGCGTCTTACTCCCCCGCCGTGGAACAAGCATTCGACGTTGACAAGCTCAGCTACGAGATCTTCTCGATTCTCGAAAGCAAGTTCCTCTTTGGCTATGACGACACCAAGCTCTTCCTTCCCGGTTCTTTACCTAGCACCCCTACCCGATCCGCAAGCTATTCACCCACCATCCGGGTTCGGATTCTTTCCATTGATGGAGGCAGCCGCTTCTCTGACGCGCTCCTCGCTGCCTCCTCTCTGGTCTGCCTCGAGACTACCTTGCGTGAGCGCACAGGTGATCCAATGGCCAGAATTGCTGATTTCTTTGACTGTGCAGCTGGATCAGGCGCTGGGGGCGTGCTAGCCTCCATGCTCTTTGCTCGCGGTTCTACTGGGAAGTCCCTCTTTTCAGCTGGAGAGGCATTTACCATTCTCTCCAGGGAGATTAACCGTCACAAGGGTCTATTTCACAGTCTCTTTAACCGGTCCGGTAAAAGTAAAACGTTTAGAAAGATGTTCGGTGAATTGGCTCTGAAGGATGCTGTAAAACCCTTACTGGTGCCATGCTATGACCAGGCAACTGGCGCGCCATTCCTCTTCTCCAGAGCCGACGCAGTGGAGAATGCAGGGTTCAATTTTAAGCTGAGGGATGTGTGCGAGGCGACGTGTGAGGAAAGTGCGGAGGTGAGGTCACTGGACGGGAGAAGGAAGATCCTGGCCATTGGAGGAGGAATCGCAATGGGGAATCCGACGGCTGCGGCAATCACTCATGTTTTGAATAACAAAAAGGAGTTTCCCTTGGCTGAAGGCGTTGAGGATTTGCTGGTTGTTTCTCTGGGGAGTGGCGAGGCGGAGCACGGCAGAGAGAAGCTGGCGGGGCCGCCGACTCAGGCGGAGGTAACAAGGATTGCCGCGGAGGGTATCTCGGATGTGGTACGGATATGAGAGCATTTTTAAGATTTTATGCGGTCATTTTATTGTATAAATTGTGTGGCGATCTATGTCAGTGTGTATTCTCACGGTTCAGTAACTTGATACAGAATACAGAGAGATAAATAGGTATAATCAATCTGAGAGATGGTCAGTTAATGCAGTGGCTTTTATTTCCCGCCAGCTGTGTTCGACTCTCTCTGTCTCTCTCGAGAACAGAGTACCAGGCTACCAGCAGAGTAGCAGATTACCAGGCCACTTTTCGCTAGGTGGTTTTAATTTCCCAGGGTATTGTAATAAAAATCGGCTATTTCAATTCCAAGTTCCACAGTTAAATTGCGTACGCGGTTATCTTGGAAAAGGATTGTTCTTTTCTGTACTAGGCTATTATCCTTTTTTGCTGGAGCTTCATGTCATAAATCAACTCTTCACCTCAGTGAATTTATCAAAACTGGAAGAAGCAATGTTCTAGTAACAAAGATTAGCTGTGCCTACTGGTTTAACAACAACCCAAAGAAAAGAAACAAAGAGTCTTCATAAAAGGAATAAGAAAACGATTTGTTGAAGAAATTTTGGTTCCACATATTTAATTAAGCCCCTTAACACATTACCTCTTTTCTTTACTACTCTAGGGCTCTAGGCACATGCACCTCACACATTTTTCTAAACTAAAGCTTCAATTTAATTTTCATCGAAATTTGATTTGACCTTCTTGTCTTTTGCCCAAAGTATTTTTGAGTTATTTCTTAACTGCAGGATAAAAATTGATAATTTCTAAAAAAAGGTTGCAATGGATGTATTTTGATTTATTCATTCTCTCTCTACATGTCAGGTGGACCAAGCAGTAGCGCTGGCATTCGGACACAGCAGAGCGGCAAATTACATCCGCATACAGGTAATTAAATTTCTCAAATAAATAACAGTCTCTTACTCTGATCTCTCTTCGGGTAAAAATGGTAATTAAGACTGCCAGCTGTCTCCATTTTGTCATTTTCCAGGCCAGCGGATCAGCTGTGGACCGTACGGACATCCACAGAAGGGCTGTATTGGGTCTAACTGAAAAAATGCTTTCACAACAAAATGTAGAATCAATTTTATTCAGGGGTAAAACGATCTCTCTCAAAACCAATGCTGAGAAATTGGACTACTTTGCCCATGAGTTAATGAAAGAGCATGATCGCCGACGTACCAATACAAGTACCGATGATAGTAATAGCGAGACATTCTTACCGGTACAAGACATTAAAGAAGTGAAAGTCGTTGTTCCTCGGCAATCTATTGCAAGTATACAGAGTGTACCGTCTTTCAAGGACGTAATGATACCAGTAGTACCGGCGAAATCACACTCAGCTTTAGTTGGGAGAGTGATAACCTCCATATTGTGAGATGGACTAAAAGAGTAAATATATATATCAGTGGTGGCTAAATTGCAAAAGGAATCTCACTCATGTTTTTGGGCACTGTGAGAGGATGAACTTAGCTTTAGGTGCTGAGTTGGAATTTAGCTGTAGGAGATTTCTGTAAATGGTTTTGACGTGGATTTAATTTATGACTGCTTTTTATATTTTTTTTACACCTTTTTTTGGGTTATGGGCTTGTGGGCTTGGATTTGTCTGTACATGAGTGCTTTAGCTGAAATTCTACTAAGATTTTTATGTAATGCTGACATCAAATTTCAGTAAGATTTTAGCTTGTTAATTATACCCCCCTTTTATATTTTCCTTAATTTCTCAGGAATATATAGATAGAATTTAGAGGAAAATTAATTTATACGCAGTCATATGTTAGGATTATTGAGATAATATATCCAGTTTTGATAATCAAAGTTGGTTACAAACTTCGTTGATAACCACTTTTTATCTCTAAACTGTGATAAAGTGTCTAATTGATAAAACACAAGTCAATGAGTCAACATTTTATTGATGATATTGCATTTGAAAATTTCTTTAAAAGTTTCCAATCATATTGCTCCAATTTATGGTAGTCAGGCGATATGAATAGCAATTGATCATATGAGAACGAGACTCACTGCACCGAGATCAATTTGGTTCACACTAGATGAAAGGGAACAAAAAGGAGGTGAATAACATAAGGAAAGAATAAAAAATTAGAAATGAAGGGTACTATATTTTTTATGCTCTTATTTGTTTGATCGTGTTTACCTTTATTACATTGTAATTTAAAAATTAACAAAAAAAAAAAACTTTACGAGATTAAAATAGAAATCTAATTATGTGACATGTTGTGTCATGACTAGTCACGTTATAATTTGGGGCATGTGTCGTGTCGTAATCAAATTAGAATGGTCAACACATGCGACACACGAATCACAGCACATAACTGACACACATATCGTACTGTACCATAAAGTTTACATCTCTAAATTAAAGAAGATTAAAAGAGCAACATCCATCAACCTTACCTTTTATATTAAACATCCAAGTATCCAACAAAACAATAATTAATCATGAGATTTTCATTCCTCCCCTGCTCTCCTTTCCTATATTCTCCATCCAAACGAGATATTAGAGGTGCTAATTTTCTATTCGAGGAAGATTTCGTTGCTAGTAAATGCCCCAATCTTTCTATGATATTTATATTTTCAAAATTACAAATTCAAATCGTAGATTTTTTTTTGTTTTACAAGATATATGTGTTCATGTGTAAAGCTTAATTTTTTTTTTTTTTAATGCTGCTTCGAACAAGACTCCAAGATCCAGAGATCATGAAACGAATGTAATTTATCATTGGACTAAACTGGTCCATGATAAATACTTTCGTTGAACCTAACTTTATGAAGCTAAATCCTAAAGTAGTATGTTATTAATTTGGATGGAAAGACTCTTTGTGCCTTGAATTTTATGATTTCTAACCCCTTTATTATTATTATTATTATTTTTTTTCAGTTCACTGTCTGGTTAAGAACTATTCAAATTATATGAATTCTTAAATCATTTAACTAAGTCATAACTCGATTAAATTGAATTATAGTGATAATGTCAGATGATAGCAATGAGATATTAATATATCGACTCTCCAAGATTCAACGCGTTTATATTTTGATATATCTATTTATTATAAAATAAACTCTGATAAAAAAAACATGCTTAGTAAATATTACAAATATTATAATTATCACTAATTCCCAGGCTCACCATTTATTACTTCGAGGTAAATATCTTAACTGCTTATTAACCCTTGCGGTGGTGAAATCCTCGGTTCTTGTAAACAAGGTTGGCTCGCGTACCGAATAAGCTAGAATCTCGTGTAACTTTGATAGAAATGTTAGGGAAATAAAAGGACAAATTTTGGAGGAGACTGGTGGCGAGTGAATCCACCGAAATTTCTATTTTTACCATTAAAAAATAATTAAATAATTACGGAATCTGAAAGGGTGTATTTTTGACATGGCCGCAATATAAAATTACAGTAGGAATTGTGTGTTGGCAACTTCATATCGTGGACAACAATTTTTTATTTACACCAACTTTAACCATTTAACATGTTCTGATTGGCCAAAAAATTAGGTCCCCAATCAATTTGTTTTCAACCATGATGAGTAGGAACAAACTTGCCCTGAGTAATAAAAATAAGTTATTTGTCGTATCTCTATTTCTATATTAAGTATATAGATGTTTTGATATGTTAACAGTTTTAATTAGAAGATAAAATATCGAATTTAATATCAATTATTTGATCAAACATAATAATTTTATACATTTTTATTATTTTTTTTAATGTGTAGAAGTCTAAATTTATTTAAAGAGGTACTCCTTACATGCCCACATACACTTTTTATATGCAACACGTATCATCTATTTGATCGGTCATGATTTCTTTCTATTTTTAAATGTCATTTAAGTAATTTTGAATTGATTGGCCATGTCTTCAATTCTTTCTATTTTTTAATTTTTTTTAATATCATTTAAGGAATATTATTTGTCATTTTGTTTGTGATTTTTTTTATGAAAATATGTCAAAGGATAAAAAAAAATGTCATTTAAGAAATGCTATTTATCATCTAGTCTATTTTTTATTTTTATAAAATATGTCATTTTGTATGAGATTTTTTTAGTTATCTTATAATATGTTTCCATTGTAACACATGCAGAGGCGGAACATAATATATGGGAAATGGTGCTAAACACCCCCCATAAATCGAAATTTTATAATTTTATCCTTTCAAGTATTTAATTTTTGCAAAATTTATTACTAGTAGCCTCCCTTATAAATTGAAACTACATGACACTTATTCTTTCAGCTCCCTCAATCTCAATTTTATAGTTTCACCCCTGAACACATGGGCACAATACTAATTATAATTTTATATCTGTTCTCTATGTTTAAATATATTTACTGACCAAATTTTATATATTTTAAAATTCTTTTATTATTTTTAGATAGAATAAAAATCGCTATTACTCACATAGTCCAACAAAGTTAAATCAGATAACCTTTTACCAGTCTAAAAATGTATTCATTTTTTGAATGTGAAATTTGGTATTCACGACATTTTTCATCTGATATCTTGATAAACTGTTTGGATTAATTATTTAAATTTTAAAAACAAAATATGATTTCATAGTATGGACTTATGTCATGTGTACATTGTAAAGCACTCTATATAGGCTCGCTATGAACCAGTGAATTTTCCGAGTTATTGGTAATTAGTGTAATACGAATCTCAAAGTGATTAAACGGTTCAGAGCCGTGTTGAATCGGTGATACGCAGAAGAGGATTTAAAGATCAAACATAAAAAGAAAATTCACATTTTGTTCAAGCTCTAGTAGGCTGAGAGAAATGAAAAGAAAACAATTTGAATTGGCAAAATTTGACCAGAACGAAGTCGCAGATAAAATGTAATAGTGTAATACAAACAGAGTAAAACTAGTGTGTTCTTAAGCTGAACTCTAAAATTCATCAAATCAATTTCAAATGATGAATCCGAACCGTTAGAATCTGCCTATCTTACGTGTGATGCGTCTACATGTGAAATTTTAAGCATTCGAATTAGTTTAGTATAAAGTCAATTGGTCAAAATTAGAAGGTTAATAAATTAATTTAGTGCATTCATTTTTTAAACATTTTTTGACCACTTGACTTTATATTAAATTAATTCGAATGTTTAAAAATTTCACCTGTAGACGCATCACACATAAGGTAAGCGGATTTCAATGATTCGGATTCGTCATTTAAAATTAATTCGATGGATTTTAGAATTAAGCTCATTGAATACTTGGTAAGCTTAAGAGTACCCTAGTTCTACTCATACAAATATATATATATTTAATGATAATTGATTTGATGACAGCTATTTTATTAGAGATTGAATCCTCTGCCCCCAGAGTCTCTGCGGGTGGAGCCCATTTAAAAACAGTAACAATAGTTAAACCCTTAAACAGTAACCGGTTCCATCCCGGTTTCACCCCGTAGAAATTATGGGGACAGGAATTTCCTGCCCCCGGAAGACAGAGGATTTGATTTCATTTTATTATTGTCTTCTCTCTATGTGTCGCTCAATTAACGAGATATCAAAATACGAGATAAGCTCAAACAAAACAAAATGCCACCTTCTCTTATTTTTAATTCATTCCTCTATACTCTTTCTTCTCCATGTAGTCAAATCTAAAATCTAGAATTATAAAGTCTAAATTAAATGAAAATTAAGATTTTAAAATTCTGTTGATAATGAAGTTTGTTTAATATATAATTTTTTTTTACCCAAATTTAATATCGAATTATTTGTGGGGACTTTAATTGACAGTTTTTTTATAAGGGTTATCTATATCTTGCATATGATGCATCTGGTGTGACAGACTATTTTCCTTTACTTCAAGTATTATACAACGGTTCTTACTTTTTTGCTCATTTTAAAACAATCATTTTGCTGCTTACCTAACAAACACAATATGTTGTTTTAACAATCAGTTTGATTTAGTAATAAAGGACAATATATTTTTTTTATGAGAGGTCGAATGTTAAGAATTTTTAATTGAGAACTTGTCCTATGTTCTTATGTTAAAGGGATAATTGAACAACTATACACAAATTTATATTTCAAAAAATGAAAGCTCAATCCAACTTTTTTGACAAAAAAAAAGCATATTATGTTATTTTTTTTATGAGGGAATAAAAAAGGGAAAACAAAATTTTAGATAATTTTATAAAGAAAATGTAACGGTGAGATAAAATATCCACTTGAAATTCATTATAAAAATAACTTCTAATATGTCTCGAAAAAAGAAAATTTCTATACAACCTATGGTATTTATTTACATAGATAACTTGTACTTTGCTGAAATAATTTAACAACAATAGTGTATTATTTTGATTGCCAAGTGCTAACAGTATGTACAAATTGATGTTTTTAAGTAAAACTGTAGAAGCAAGGCTAGTATTTCACTGGAGAGAGTCGACAGAAGACTGGTTTGAAAGTCTTTGATCCTCTGCAACGCTGATGCAATTGAGAATTTGAGACGCATGAAAGTCTGTCTCATACCTCATCGTACCTCATATTTTATATTTTCATTTTCAAAGTTTAAATTGTCGATCCAAATCATTCAACAAAATATTTATATTAGAATATGTGTATGGAGATAAAATTTTATATTTTTTGAAATTTTTTTGCTATTTTTTAAAATAGGTACAAAATTACTGTTTTTGAACCGTTTAAAAAATAGTGATTTTCTGCTCATCTTAAAAAATAGTAAAAAAATTTCATCCCTAACTATATTTTAGTATGAATATCACGTTGAGTGGTTCGGGTCGACAATTTAAACTTTAAATATGAAAAAAATAAAAATATAAAATATAAAGTATGATGAGAAATAAAAAAAATAAGGCATTGAACATAATAACTTTTTGTTCGGACTTGTTCGTTACATGAAGCAATAGTTACAGCGACATAATTATTATCGGTAGGAGCACGACGACACGTAGGACACAATACCTTTTATCATTTTGAGAAAGCTCGTGAAGTGCTTATTAATTATACAAATTTTATTAAAAAAAATACAGAAATATCCCAGCGCTTCAGCACCCAAATCCGTATAATTTTATCTGTTCGTTACGTACTATTAATTAAATTCATAAAGCCATTTTCATTACTGTCGTAATAATATGAAAATTATTTATCATACAATAAATTTAATAAAAAAAATACATATGTGAAATTAACATTCTATACTTACTACTAAATTACTTGCAGTAGTTAAAAACCTATAATAGAGGGACTAACCTCTGTAAATACAAATATTTCTCGATATGTCCGAGATGCATTTCATGTACTCTATGTTGGATTTATTGTCAACCTCGTTGGATTTAATGCCAACATTGAGCATATATGTAATCTAATTATGCATTGTTTACTGTCATATATGATTGTCAATTAAAGTGATCAAATAAGGAAATAGATAATCAATATATTCATTAGGATGTGGTCCACAAATGTGTAGAACAATTTAGGCAAAAATCAAATCATTGATGGATTGATTCTGAAATTTGCAATTAAGGAAACATATTTTTCAGCAGCTGCACGGATTTTGATGTGACTGCACGGTTTTTGATGCAATAGCACAAAATACATTTTTTAAGTTGGCATAAGCCCAGAAAATCTGTTTAGGATTAGGGTTTGGCAATATGCCAACTCCTCCTCTCTATAAATAGGTTGGTCCCCAAAGCACAAGGATATACGAAAAGTTGCAGAATTTTCTAGCCGTCATCTAGTCAATTATGTAGCCTTCTCTACTTCTTCTCCATTAAAGAATAAAGAGATGAGATCATTAAGAAATTGTGAACACGATCTCACAAGGGCAGTCTTGTAGCTTTGGAAGGCTTTATCCTAACACTAAGGAGGCTGCCGACGCTTCAACCTCTACATCGGCACGAAGTTTTTCTTGCCGCTGTCTTACAAGTTCATCAACCTCTTTTGAGAGAAGCTGTGCATAAATACTCTAATGGAGTCAGGTATTGCGTCTACTCCCTAAGAATTGATGAATTTTGCATGATGACCATTTTGGCATAGGTACATCAATAGTGGCATATAGAATTGAATTGTTTATGTATAACAATAAGGTTCCAACAAGTGGTATCAGAGTCACTCCTATGCCAATTTGGATTATTTGTTTAGAATTGATTTAGAGAATAAGGAATTGATTGTTGATTTTTCAATTGCCTTGAATTACCTCCATGAATGATTGCTATTATGTCCAAAATTGTATACTGCATGTATTTCCTAAATGACTCTATTCTGTTTTGATTTGGTCATTTGTATTCAAATTTTTTCGAAAATTTAAATATAATTACTATTAATGGTTCAAATATAATTTTTGTTTTGATTTGGCCATTTGTATTTACATTTTCTGAAATTTTCAAAAATTGCTCTCTGTTGTGTGTTGGTCAAGATTTGAGAAATAAAAAAAAATAAAAAAATAAAAAAAATTATAGGGATCAAGGCTACGTTACTATGCCTTGAAATATTACTATGTTTTAATTGGTTGATATCAATTGGTATAAGTCCATATCGCTAGTTTGCAATTATTTTGGTATTCCGCTGGTATTTTTTAGACCACAACAGAGTATGCAATAATTTGATTATAGAATAAAGCCAAATTTTGAAAACTGCAGATTATTGTGAAGCAATTAAATTTTTTCCTTTTACGTTAGTTTGATTGCACATTTAGATTATATAATTAGGGTATAAATTATTGTTCCTTTAAAGGCAAAGGGATATGTAATTTGGATTTGAATTAATTGATTTCTAATTGTATCCAAAGGTACCTCTTTTGATGAAGTTAATTCAAATGCATTTTATGAAGGAAGTTAAGGTGCAATTAATGGATGTAATTATTATCAGCTCAAAGGAAGGTAATGGTTACAAAAATTATTTGTGCAAGTGTGTAATAATAAAGTATAGTGATGATCAAAATTTTTACACATATGTCAACATTGTCGGCCCAAAGGAAGGCATATTGTTCGGTATGTTCTAGGTTATCAGTACTTTATTATTGCGCCAATGTATCATAAGAAATTGACCCATTACCCAAAGGTAGCCGCTTAATGGAAAACGATACTTTGTTTTCATGATGATATTAAGACTCATAAAATATTTGGTGATTTATTAAGATAAGTTACGATACTATGAATGTAACAATGTCGAGGAAAGTTCTGTCTAGGCAAGTCGGAATTCGAAGTGTATCCTTAGAGATCCCTGACTTAACTGGGAACTTACCTGGTTGTGAAATTCGGATGTGTTGTGATAATAAGGAAAAATTTCAAATATTTTTTGAACATTATGGCCTTTACTAGAATTAATAATTTATAATTTATAATTTTTGAATTAAGACTAAATCGTGTTTATGGTGTATTTTTTGTAAATCAGTTAGCATTGTTAAAGGCTTAAACAGTATTTTTTTTTATGTTGAATAGAACCAACTTCAAATTTTGACATGAGAACATACTAATAGTTCTCGGTGTTATGGATCTAGACCTTGCGTTTAGATAAACTTGTCCCACTATTATGGATACAAGTACTTCTGATCAAAAGAAGGAAAAGAAAAATTGGAACAAGTCTAATTGCATGTGTCTTATGATAATGAAGAGGTTCATAAAGAGGCATTAATGAGCACTCAAGGGGTTATAAATTTTATAATCCTACAGAACATAATGTATTTGAGACAAGTAATGCAAAAATTTTGGAGGATGTTGAGTTTGTGGGGGATGAGAAAATAATTGATTTCGAAGAGGAATATGCAAATATTTCATTATGTGTTGCGAGTTTTGTGGATATAGATCCGAGTTTTACTCAAAACACCTGTATGGACGAAATCATTATTGAAACTCAAACTCAACAAGATGAAACAACATAAAATAAAATTCCAGAGATGGGTGCAGGCCACTCAAGGCTGCATGAAGTTTTGGAAGATGTTGTTGTAGGCCAGATTATTTCAGACAATGCTGGAAATCCTCAAGAAAATTCAGAAGTGCCAATAAAGAAATATAATCATTCACTGACAATGACATTAGAAAATTACCCCCATTATCTAAAGATGCGAAACTCATTAGTAATGAGGAGTAATATAAAGCTCGTCTTATCGTCAAAGATTTAAGAGATTTTCTATTTGATTTTATTTAGTGAATGCAAGCATTAACCAGCCCAAAGAAAGGTTAATGATTGTTAAAATTATGTGTATATAGAGTATAGTGATGATTATTATGTTTACTTATAATTAATATTGTCGGCCCAAAGGAAGGCATATTGATTGATATGTTATTTGAATCATCAATACTCTATTTTTGAAAGTCTATTTAAATATCATATTGGCATTGATTATGCATTTTAATTTGGAGCTTTAGTAGAAGGATATTTAAACAACGTTTCTAAATGGTGACATTAATGAAGCAATATATATGGTGCAACTAGAAACCTATGTGTCAAGAGACGCAAAGTCTATAATGTGCAAATTTAAGAAATCCATCTATGAACTAAAGAAAGTGTCTCAACAATAGTATTGTAAAATCATAGTGAAATTATCTCGTTTGGTTTTGAGATACATTTATTGAATGATTTTGTATACCTTAAGTTCTGTGGGAGTGAGTTTATATTTCTGGTTTTATATGTGGATATTATATTGCTTGCCAATATTGATATAAATATGTTGCAAGAAACTAAGAAAACAGTAAACTAAACTAGAAAATAAATCTCAATAGCGAAAGGAGACAAATCTAGTCTCAACAAGTTCCCCAAGTATTATTCAGTTAATGAAACAATGCTAAAATAAAGGAAAGAGTACAGAATGGTGAATTGAAAATAGAACATGTAGGAACAGACTCTATGTTAGAATATCATATTACTAAGAGATTGACACCGATTAAGTTTCAAGAGCATGTTGCTCATATGCGTGTAATCTCTATCGAGAATATTCAGTTTTAGTGGGAGTTTGTTATTTGAAATTTAATGTTCTATTTTTCATTGTAATTTTGGATATGTAACTTGTGACATGTAACAAGTGTTATATATATTATGAAGTTTTGACATTCTGTTTCTCATTTATGTTTGAATATTCAGTTAATTTATGAAATTCAGTTTCAAGATTTAAGTGGGAGACCAAGTTAGAAATAGGCATGTGAAGATCACAATTGCATGTAATTTCTATGCTACACATCCACATCATGATTCATGTCATTCAGCTATATTAGTGATGTGATTATTGAGGGTTTAGTTGCGAATAAATGCGATGAATGCCGCTTTAGTCCTTTACTGGTATAGTTGATGGACCGAATTGGTTTGAGAATATATAAGGAAGACAGTAAAGAAATGTGCGCACATAAGGAACACAATGCATAATTAAAAAGTCATGACATATTGCTCAAGTGGGAGATTGTTGGATTTATTGCCAACCTCGTTGGATTTAATGCCAACATTGAGTATATATGTAATCTAATTATGCATTGTTTACTGTCATATATGATTGTCAATTAAAGTGATCAAATAAGGAAATAGACAATCAATATATTCATTAGGATGTGGTCCACAAATGTGTAGAACAATTTAGGCAAAGATCAAATCATTGATGGATTGATTCTGAAATTTGCAATTAAGGAAACAGATTTTTCAGCAGCTGCACGGATTTTGATGCGACTACACGGTTTTTGATGCAATAGCACAAAATACCTTTTTTAAGTTGGCATAAGCCCAGAAAATCTGTTTAGGATTAGGGTTTGGCAATATGTCAACTCCTCCTCTCTATAAATAGGTTGGTCCCCAAAGCACAAGGATATACGAAAAGTTGCAGAATTTTCTAGCCGTCATCTGGTCAATTCTGCAGCCTTCTCTACTTCTTCTCCATTAAAGAATAGAGAGGTGAGATCATTAAGAAATTGTGAACACGATCTCACAAGGGCAGTCTTGTAGCTTTGGAAGGCTTTATCCTAACGCTAAGGAGGCTACCGATGCTTCAACCTCTACATTGGCACGAAGTTTTTCTTGCCGCTGTCTTACAAGTTCATCAACCGCTTTTGAGAGAAGCTGTGCATAAATACTCTAATGGAGTCAGGTATTGCGTCTACTCCCTAAGAATTGATAAATTTTGCATGATGATCATTTTGATATAGGTAGATCAATAGTGGCATATAGAATTAAATTGTTTATGTGTAACAATAAGGTTCCAACACCCTATAGCATATTAAAATTCGATTGAGATCTTTGTTCAAATCTAGGAAGAATCTCTCATATCCCGAGAGAAGAGAGAACGAAATATATATCAGGAAATCAAGTGAAACCTTACAATTAAGAGGAAGTTCAAATAAAATTCGCAGTGGTGATCAGAGAAACGAACTCGACATCATTTAACCAGTGCTCGCTTCTGATTTACATAGATCTCATTTATTCATTATCAATTTTGTTTGTTGTTCATGTTTCTAAATCAGATTAAATTTATGGATCCAAATATATATACTCATGGCTTTATCAATCAGAACAGAGATAGTTCGATGGACGTCAAATTAAATTTGATCCGATAACGGGTCAAACGACACTAATATCTGATTTGGCATCAAACTAAATTTAGTCCCATGCATATATGGCCGCCTCTAATTTCTTATTAATCGAAATAGAAAAGCAGTTCATCTGCATGTGATTCATCTACAGTTCTACCTACTTGAAAATTTAGAATCAGCTATTTAATCAAGGTCCTCCTAGGTTATAGGATTGATTTTTTTCCAGCCATGCATGAGCTGTGCATTTGTCTTACTGGTTTAATTGAAGTACTCCGATTGATAATTAAGGAGCGAACCACTGATGTTCACGAACTCTGACATGTAACAATAAACAAGCAATTATTTATTGGTACGTGCTAGAGAATGCGCGTGGAGGAAGCTTCCCACCTTCGCAGTCAACTATTGTCTAGAGAGGTCTTCAGATTGAACAAAATTTTTGGCACGTGCAAACTCAATTTATGGTCAGATTCTTTTAATTTATAATCAGAAAATGTTTGGTAGTGCGAGTATAATAACTAAGGGTGCAAACGGATCGGATAGTGGTAAAATCATATCGGATAGTAGTCATTCTTATTACAGTACCCAAACCTGATTCTGCAGGATCTTCTGTGGCACCTACAATGCATCTGGTGCAGTTGCTGAATCAATTAAACAGCCTGCTACAGCAACAGAATTCAAATTCAGGTTCTTTATTTGATAAAATTAATTTTAGTAGTCATTCTTATTACAGTCCCAAATTTACAAATTTTTGTCAAAATACAAATAATTGGATAATTGATTCTGGTGCTACTGACCATATGACTTGGGACCAAACAAAATTACAAGATTTCAAAAAAATTAGAGACCCTCAACATGTAACCGTTGCAAATGGAAATAAAGCCCAAATCTGTCGTTTTGGTACTACCAAATTTTTGACAAAAGATGTAAAAAATATTTTGTGCTTACCTGATTTTAATTCAAATTTATTATCAGTTGGTAAAATAACAAAGGATTTAAACTGCAGTGTAATATTCTCACCAAATAAAGTGATATTTCAGGATCGAGTATCAGGGAAGAAGATTGGTGAGGAAAATTTAAAAAATGGTTTATATTATCTTGAAGATAATATCAATAAGTGTTTTACATCATTAAGTCCAATAAACCGTGACAAGTTGCTGCATTGGAGATTTGGCCATCCATCTGATCAAGTTTTAAATAAACTTTTTTCTTATAATTTAGACTCAAGTAATTGTGATGTTTGTAAGTTTGCAAAACAAACAAGATTACCTTTCTCTTTATCTACTAGTGTATCGGATAAATGTTTTGATTTAATTCACTCGGATGTTTGGGGGCCGGCCCCAGTTGATTCTTATAATAATTTTAAATATTTTGTTACATTCATTGATGATTATTCTCGCACTACTTGGATTTATCTTTTAAAGGCAAAAAGTGAAGTATTTTCTTGCTTTCAAGAATTTATTAATTTTATTGAAAACCAATTTAGTGCTAAAGTTAAGATTTTTAGATCTGATAATGGAACAGAATATGTAAACAAAAAATTTTCAGAATTTTTCAAACAAAAAGAAATTTTACACCAAACTACATGTATTCATACACCAGAACAAAATGGAATTTCAGAAAGAAAAAATCGACACCTTCTTGAAGTCACTAGATCACTCCTTTTTCAAAGCAAAGTTCCAAAAATTTATTGGTTAGATGCAGTGCTAACTGCCACTTATCTTATAAATAGATTGCCAAGTCCTAGGTTACAAAATATGAGTCCTTTAGAAGTTCTAAAAAATAGGAAAATTGACCTTGACCATATCCGTGTATTTGGATGTACATGTTTTGTACATATCAAAAGGCATGACAAATTGGATACAAATTCGGTTAAAACCATGTTTCTAGGGTACTCTTCTGAAAAAAAAAGGGTATAAGTGTTATGATCCAAAAAATCATAAACTTTATATCTCAAGAAATGTGTCATTTGTAGAGAATGAACCATACTTTCAAGAAGAAAACCATCTTGATACACAAGGTCAATCAATCATATTACTTCCAAATAGCTTTGTTTTTCCTAAAGAAACAAATCAAGAACAGGTTGAACATGCGGAAGAAGAGCACTTAAATGACTCAAGAGCAAGTTCATCAGGGGGAGAAAACGAGAAAAATGAGTCAAGTGAAGAACTTGCTCAAGAAGAAACTGCCTTGAGAAGATCAATAAGAAAAACTCAACCTCCCATCAGGTTAAGGGATTATGTATCCCATCAGGTGATGTATCCAATTCGAGATTTTATTTCTTACAACAATATATCTCCTGAATACCAAGCTTATTTAAGTAAAATAACCAAACAAACCGAGCCAACCAAGTTTGATGAAGCCAACAAGGACCCGATTTGGTGTAAGGCTATGAAAGAGGAACTTCAGGCCTTAGAAAGAAATCACACATGGGACATTGTTTGTTTACCAAAAAATAAAAAACCAGTAGGTTGCAAATGGGTATATAAGATAAAATACAATAGTGATGGCACGGTTGAAAGATATAAGGCAAGGTTAGTGGCCAAAGGCTTTACACAAACCTATGGTATTGACTACCAAGAGACCTTTGCACCAGTGGCCAAAATGAACACAATTAGAATTCTGTTATCGGTAGCTACCAATTTAGGATGGAACATATTCCAAATGGATGTAAAAAATGCATTCCTTCAAGGTACTTTGAAAGAAGAAGTCTACATGACTCTTCCTCCAGGTTACAAAAGTACATCAGATCCTTCATTAGTCTGTAAGTTAAATAAAGCAATTTATGGTCTAAAACAATCTCCAAGAGCATGGTATGCCAGGCTAAGTTTCTCTCTTTTAAAAATTAATTTTGTCAAAAGCACAGCAGACTCTACTATGTTTGTCAAATATTCACAAAAATCTACCACTATTATTCTTGTTTATGTAGATGACATTATTGTCACTGGAAATGATAATGAGGAAATCAAAAGGGTTAAGGAATATTTGAAAAGGGAATTTGATATCAAAGATCTTGGAAATCTTTCATATTTTCTTGGAATAGAAATAGCTCACTCAAGTAAAGGCTTATTTCTATCTCAAAGAAAATATGTCATTGACCTATTGAAAGAGACTGGTAAGTTAGGAGCTAAACCAGCCGGCACTCCAATGGAAACCAATATTAAACTTGGATTAGAAGATGGTGAATCAGTAACTGACATAGGACAGTATCAAAGGTTGGTGGGAAAATTAATTTACCTTACAGTTACCAGACCTGATATTGCATATGCAGTTAGTACAGTTAGTCAATTTATGCATGCTCCACGTACCAGTCACTTGAGTGCAATTGATAGGATATTGAGATATCTTAAAGGCACTCCAGGTCAAGGAATATGGGTGAGAAAAAATAATTCTAATGATGTGGTTGGTTTTTCGGATGCAGATTGGGCCGGGAGCTGCGACAGAAAATCAACCACAGGTTTTTGTACTTTTGTAGGTGGCAATTTAGTTACTTGGAGAAGCAAGAAGCAGAATGTTGTGGCAAGATCGATTACAGAAGCAGAATATCGGGCCATGGCATCCACAGCAAGTGAACTCATTTGGATCAAGCATCTACTTCGTGACATGAAGATAGATCATAGTGAAACCATGAAGATGTATTGCGACAATCAAGCAGCGCGACACATCGCATCTAATCCTGTCTTTCATGAAAGGACGAAGCACATTGAAGTTGACTGTCACTTTATCAGAGAAAAAGTACAGTAAGGAGAAATAGAAACACCATTTGTCAGAAGCCGAGAGCAATTGGCAGATATTTTCACAAAGGCGCTTGACAAAGCTAGCCATCAAAACATATTGAACAAGTTGGGTTTAATTAATTTATTCGAACCCAACTTGAGAGGGAGTGTTGAAAAACAAGGAAATAACCTCAGAAAATCATCATAGGTTATTTAGGAAGGAAATACAACTAGCATCAAAAATATAGCTGTTAGGCTAATTTAGGTACCTAGCTTAATTCCCTCTATTAGGCAAATACAGAATCTAATATTTTAGGCAAGCCACCAACGGCTACAAGAGAATTAGGCTATAAAGAGCCATGTAATATCTCTGTACAGATACAACTTTAATAAGAAAATTGTTATTCATTTCATATTCTCTGTTCTTTCTATCACATCACAAAATTCATCAGATACAAATCGGATATTAGACAGATATGGATACATATCGGATATTAACCAGATACGGATACGAATATCCGTTTTTTATAATAGTAAATAGCGTAATTTTTTTTATAATATGTATTAAACTATATAATATATATCTACTATTTGAATATGGATAGTTAAAATTCAAAATCATATTTGTATCTGTATCCGCACGGATATTCGGATATCAAATATCCGTATTAAATTTTAAGATATAGTCGAATAATATCCAACCTGTTTGCACCCCTAATAATAACAGCAAGAATGGCAATTAATTAATTACATGTATGATGTGTAACACGCAAAAATGCACTGTTACTGTCCTTTAAAAGCTAATTCTTACTAGTTAGAGTGGCAATTCTTTCGGTCTAGACGGAACCATCTAATCCGCATCAATACCTGTGCATATTTGATATGTACGAATTTTAAAGTTGTTGTGAAGATCTTAATACTGACCATATGACTCTAACCTGACCTCGGATGGAATTTGATCTGATGGACAGACCTATTTGTGATACTAATCATAATGGACCTAGAATTTTTCTATAAAGGTCAAACTATTTGTGACACTTCAAGTTCAAAGTGTCAATTTTTCATTGGTCGGTATCTAACAAGGAGAAAAACAAGTCTTGCTTAGAGCATCTACATCAGCAATAGCTTATTTGATTGCTAAATCTACGTAACAGTAGCTTTTTTTATTACAGCATTGTACATTCATTTCTTATTAAGTAAATTTACTTATAAAAAAATGTATTCTATGTGACAACCTAACAAAATACTTCTTTCCTATTTGTTTTTTAGTTGTCATAGGTGTCGGAAATAAATCAAAACCAATTGCTGAGATGTAGAGCGTCGGAAATCAAATTTGAATTAATTTTTCTTTAGCCTATTCAGCATTTTTTTTTATTGCAGCTATGCAGATGCTCTTACAAAGTAGAAAACCAGTATTCTGTGAGAAAAAATATATTACGTGATCTATCCGTATATATTAATGGGCCTCAATATATATATTTTTTGTCTGTTAATTCAACCTCACTGATATGGGCCCACAAATATTTAATGCTCGAAGCACTGGTCCCCATGGATCATCATTCATTATCTTTTCTGTGGGCCCTGAGCGGAACTGCTTCCCTTTTCAGTTTCAATTAGTTCGAAAAAGATGAGCACAAATTTGGTCTCAATGTACTAATTCATTTAATTTATATCTCCATTTTATATTCACTTTTATTATGGAAGTTTTCTTGGTGAGGTTCTGCTTTTGATTTTCATGTTTTCTGCTCTTTGCTTAATCTTTTGTCATAAAAATGATATCAAATATGTTTATTAAATAGCTACATTACAGGCTCCCATGTGGTGATATTTAAAATTTAGTACATCAAGTTGTAAGCCAATGCATGAAAAAAATTGAATAAGTTTAAGATATTATATAAAATTATGATAGAAATTCAAGTCATTAATTGAGGTGGTCACCGGAGATTCACACAATTATCATATAAATCAACGGCAATTGATGTGCCGGTCCCTGCATGGTACTATGCGAAGCTTAAAAATAGAGCTTAACAGGACCAGCTTTCATACAAAGAAATTAAACAAGCAATAGCTGATGAACATGCCTTCTGCATTCTCATTCAGTGCGAACCTCATTAATGGTGTACTAGCAATGCTAGCATTAGCATATGTGATTTATCTTTTTTTGAAATAACCGATAGTGGCTATCAGTTTATTACAACAGTTCATAAAACATCAAACACCTATATCTTACTAGCATATGTGATTTATCAAGTTTCAAAAGAAAAGCGAAATAAAAAGAAAAGAGAAGGAAAGAGACACAAACATATCAAATTTCAGCAGCAATTTCAGCCCACTAGTACTAGTTTCCGGTTAGTGATGTAACCTGGGCCTATTGTTTCTGTATTCTTACAATTTGGCGGGTCCGATTTTAATTTTGAAAACCTGAAACCTTTGCATAATTGCATGCATGGTATATATATAGTACAATTTGATTATTGCACGGGTCACCTGCAAAAGGAGGGGGACATTGTCAGTGTCTGTTGTCCATCCTTTTTCCTTCTTTGATTGAATTCAAAAGTTTTTCTGATAATTTCAATTTGAAATTTGGAATTGCAGCAAAGAAAACTTTGATAATTTTGTGGTTGAGAAGTGGTTAATTATTTGTTGCTTAAAAGTTGCAAGCATTCATAAATTCTTGGCCTAATTTTGTTGATCAATTGATCCCAGCCAGTAACTAAAATCAATCCAGGGATGATGAATGGATTCGCACTATGTTAAAATCTTAAAATCCTTTGTTCTTTCTTTTAGGCGAGGCCTGTTGATCTGACTTGTATGTGGAATCGATCATTTTCAAAATAAAATACAGAGGTAGCTATAATCTAGAGATTTTTTTTTGTTAAAAAATTATTTATCGAGATGGAGAAAATCCACTGTGCATAAAATACCAAACAAAATTTACCAACTCCTAACCTGGCTAGCTAAGTTCATGGACCACATCGGGCTCGGTATCTATTGACCAGCCAATCGGTCTATTGGGCCTCTTTTCCGAAAGAAATTGAAATAGAAAAATCTGATTCATATAGACATATTTAGTGTATCTTATTATAGGTCCAAAGATAAAACTCTTTTTCTGGCAGGCTGAACATGGGTACTCGATTTTGTAATTCTAATCTAGATTAGCCTATATTGCACAAGAGAAACAATTAGAAAGATGAGTTGTCTATGAGTTTTTTTTCTTACCTGTATCCAGTGTTTTAATAATTGGTTCTTATTCGGTATTCAGAAAGTCACCGAATACTGCATATATGGCATGGGGCCACATATTCGGATTTTTATTCGAATTTTCAAATAAAAAATCATAGGCATTAACACTAATAAACATAGATAAACATTACAAATAAACATAAATAAAACATAACATAAGTTATAACAAGTTATAACCCACTATACAAATTACAAAACTACAAATAAGCATAAATAAAACATAAGTTCAAACTTAAATAAATTAAATTATAACTTATTCGATTTTTATTCAGTTTTTATTCAGATTATTATTCTCTATTCGGAAAAATTCGGCCGAATAGATAATATGCGGCCAAATATTCAAAATTGAATATTAGACCGAATACTCATTTTCTATTTAGATTTCAACTGAATACGAATATTCAGCCGACTAAACTGACTTTTAAAACACTGCCTGCATCAAAGCATAACTCATTCCTATGCTTTCAGACGCTGAAGACCATCAACAAAGCTGTTCTTTGCACCTTTGGCAACTGTCTAGCAAAATGTAGAACATCTGAAAATTTAAACCATTGTTGGCATACATTTTGACATACCCCCACAAAGAGCCAGATTTGTTTAGTATATGTACATGAGACAAACAAGTGGTTTAATGATTCATCACATTGACAGAATTGGCATTTAGGGCTTCCCTGCCACCCTTTTTTTAATGAGATTGTTTTTCGTGAAAATTTTGTTATTATTTGCTAGCCACATAAAGACTCGAATTTTAACAGGTATAGGTACTTTCCACCATATCATGGCATCTATAGGTGTAACACCTCTAAAGTTCAAAAAAATATACATGGACCTTAATGTAAATTTGTCTTTGGTATCCCACCTCCAACTAAGTTTGTCTTTAAGATGTGTAAAGGATAAGTGACTTATTATTTCCAAAAATTCCAACCATTAAATATATAAAACTCCATATAATCTTCTACGAAATTTAAAGGCATCCTCTTGTGTGTTGATTAACTGTTGTTGTGATATATCAGGGATGGAACAGATTTCAAAGAGATATGGATATTTAACAGCCATAGAACATTGTTGGTACCACATATCATTCCAGAAACCTACTATCGTATTCCTCCCTGGGGTGTGTTCCACACTAACAGTACCTAAATTGTCTAGAGAGGTGATTGCAGACCAAAATTCAGTGCAAGGTATGCTTGCCTGACTATACCTACTGAGTATCATATATTTCCAAGCACTATTATAATTGGGGTCTTTAATTTTCCACCACCATTTCATGAGTACCGCAATATTTATTTGTCTAAGATCGAGTATACTATTTTATGTGTTGAAAAAATTGAAATTGAAATTATGATCATGTTAGGCTTATATCATCATAATAGTATGCAATAATTGACTGGAGAAGATCAACCAAGACCTGTAATTTCAATCATGACACTTCAATTTTTAATGAAATAATTTGTGCAAAATTAATTGAAAATAAAAAAAAAAAAAATTTATTTCTTAACACAGTGACCTTTTATAATTTCTTAAAATGTAGCATCACTTTTTTCTGCAAAAGATGTCCCGTGATTCTACTGGATTCTGATTTGGCATCTGTTTTTGTCTGACATCTGACCCATAGTGAACCCAAATTTGGATCCTCCAACGAGAATCCCATGGCAGCCCTATAAATGATTAAGTTGACTAATGCCCAATATATTATTCGTAAATTGGACTGTCTACATAAATAGTCAATAATGGGGTGTTTTAGTTGATTCACTAAAAGTTTTATTCGTAAATTGGACTGTCTACATAAATAGTCAATAATGGGGTGTTTTAGTTTGTTTACTAAAAGTTCCTTGTTTGACCTTGAATTGTTCAACCATAGATTAGGTTTTAAGACTTTTGTTGGTCCAGTTTAGAACAGTCCTTGTCTTTGGGCAGCTTCCACATTGTATGTATCTTCTCTCCTTCATAGATATATAGAAGCCTGTTTCTTGTTCACCCATCAACCATTTTTAGAGCTAACACAAAGGCAAAGGAAATAAAGCAAACAATATCTTGGGTAAGGAATTAAATAGTGAATTATCAAAGTTCAGTTGAGTGCTTTTGTCAAAAGTGAGGAAAAGGGTTATATATATATGTGCAGGAAGCAAATTACAGATGTGGGCAAAAAGGTAATTGGCTGTCTTATACACTTGAGTAGATAAAATCTAATACAGCCATTAATTTAAATTATGTTTTTGTTTTTCAGGCGAACTTAAATAGTCATAATTGTTGAGGGCATGTTCAAATCCTGAAACAATGACTTGCTTCTCTTTTCCATCTAATAGCAGGAAGAATTCCATACGCAAAACTTCAAAGATCAATGGAGGCAAGTCCATTACCAGAAGTTAATTTTTTTTTTTCAGAGATTTAGAATTTAATTATAAATTATTGACCTTTCTGAAGTACATTATTTGGTGAATTCAGATATGCCTGGACTTCACAAGGTGAAGATTTATTCGTACAATGAGCTGAGAGATGCCACTAATAACTTTAATAGTTCTAATAAAATTGGGCAAGGAGGGTTTGGTTCTGTTTACAAGGTGAGTTTTACCTTTTCACATATATCAACTTAAAAAAAGAAATTTCACATGACGCAATTAATAAATTGAATATAAATAAAGAAAAAAGAGTATTAGCAGGAACCAAGGACTATAAGTGATGCTATCGTTTTCTCTCCTACAAAATTTCAACTTGACGACTTTCTTACAAAAATAAATTCTTCAACTATCAGCGGTAGTAAATTAGAAGTGGAAGCAAAACCGAAACATAAGATATTTACTGTATCCAAAACTTCCATTTGTTTTACTTGGTTTAAATTTAGTAGGGGAGCTTTGAATTTCTGTGCTTCTGTACGAGCACATACAACCATTTCCTCTGTAATGAATTTCTGATACACCTTTTTTTCCCAATATGGTAATTGGTTTTCTATAAATCATTTTATTTGTTTTGATAGAAAACATATGAAATTATTATGAAAAAGATTATGCCAGTTTATCTCTCTCTTTTGTATCAGGTATTATTGACTACCAGCCTGCATTCATACCCAACAAGTCTGAGTCTCTGACTTTGAGTTAACTTCCAACCAATCATTCCTCGTTTACACAAATTCATTGGTAAAATATAATTTTACCAACATCCACACCCAACAAGCTAGCTGCTACAAAAGGGCCGTATCCATGTTTATCTTATTTGACTAAAAATTGTTTGTAGTAGTAATAGAACAGTTACCTGCCATTTAAAACCACAACCACGTGAAAAAAGTTTCAATTGATTGCACCTTATATGGATATCCAATAGGGAAAGCTGAGAAATGGTTCAGTGGTGGCAATAAAGGTGCTCTCGGCTGAGTCAAAACAAGGTGTAAGGCCATTTTTGAATGAGCTTAGCGTGATTGCAAAAGTGACACATGAAAATCTTGTCAGACTGGATGGATGCTGTGTGGAGGGAGATCACATGATTTTGATATTTAGTTATCTTCCCATGAATAGCCTAGCACAAACCCTTCTATGTACTACTCTCTTCTTGCTTCTTTATTTCGCTTATGCAAAAGGAAATTTTAATGTATTTGCAAAATAACACCCAAATTTTTCTGTTTTTTTAATTTTATTTCATGTATTCTCTTTCCAACATATGACAGGTGGGTCTCAGTGCAACATAGAGTTTAATTGGAAAGTAAGGTTGAAGATATGTATCGGGGTTGCCCGAGGGCTTGCATTTCTTCATGAGAAAGCAAAACCAGTAATTATACATAGGGATATTAAGGCGAGCAACATACTACTTGATAATGATTTAACACCAAAAATATCTGATTTCGGCTTGGCCAAGCTATTCCCTGCAAATCTGACACACATCAGCACCAGAGTGGCCGGTACACTGTGAGTACAGCTTTATATTTATATACATTGTGTTTAATTGCTCCAAGTTTCTTGATTCAGAGAGATTGAGACTATAGATTAGTTGCTAGATCGATTGCCAAAATCATGGTACACTGGCATTAGTTGAACAGTTAAACACTTGATATTCAACTTAGTTGACTAACAATTGAGGAAACAGATAATATACATGTGTATTCTGTACCATAATGTCTTCACTTGTCCTCTACAACCAAACAGCACCATATGAATAGACAAAAACAGAAAAAATGTATTTTTATTCAATTTTTCTTTACTCCTAGGACTCATACAACACTGCTTTTGTTTTAATTTTATATCATTTAGGGGATATTTGGCACCAGAATATGCAATCCACGGTCATCTGACAAAGAAAGCTGACATATACAGTTTTGGTGTGCTTCTTCTAGAAATTGTCAGTGGCAGATGCAATGACCCAGAGAAATACCCTTATGAGGACTTCTCTCTCCTTGAAAGGGTATGCACCATTTTTTTTTAATAAAAAAAATATATTTGTTAATTTCAACTTTCAATGCCATGCTAATGTTTCCCTTTTTGATTGAAGGATCAATGATTATTGCTTGTTGAGTTGTTGCGCTGCTAGAAGCTTAATGTGCTTGTTATCTAGGGACTGAAATATTAATTATATTGTGTTGTTGCCAGTTGTAACTAATCGGACCCTAGAAGCTTACTGTAGCCCAATTCGACCACAGCAATTACCAGTCTCTAGATTTACTCAATTGCCCCAACAAATATTAAATATGCAATTTTCTGTAGGATTAACCTTCAATCAATCCCATTTTTGGTGCTTACAATTAATTTCATCAGTTTCTTTTTAATTGGAGGACCAATGCATTAAGTTACTGGCAGGTACACCAGAATTGGTATCCTTCTACAAATCTGGTGCTAGATTTGACTCTAAATCATTATGTGCGCCTCACAAATTTGACCCAAATGACCCTCTATTGCAAAATTGACCTCAGCTTAACCTTAAGAACCTCACCTGGAATAAACCATTAATTTAGTCGAGTGTGGTTTTTAATCCTACGTTTCCTGATTTACCTAAGACTAAGCAAGTAAGAAACAACAAAAGAGAAATAAAAGAGAAAATTTCACCTGTAGTCGCTGTTACCTGTTATAAAGCTAGGAACGGTCTTGTATCTATCTCTACTAAAACCAGTGGTTCCTGTTTCATATTTTGTATTGTTTAACATGTTATACAGGCATGGATGCTATATGAACAAGGTGAACTAACAAACCTAGTGGATCCATCATTGAACAACGAATTTGACCCGAAAGAGGCAAACCAATTTATAAAAGTGGGCCTTTTGTGCACCCAAGAAAAATCCAAAACCCGTCCTGCCATGTCAAAGGTTGTTGAAATGTTAACGGGGCAAATGGATGCTGATGGGGTTATAACAAAACCAGGTGTCATAACTGATATCATGGACCTCAAAATTCGGGCCCCAGTTCAATGAAACTCAGCACAAGTCATGTTTTCTCTCAATTTGACTCACATAGCATAGCAATTCAAGGGGCACTGTAAATGTCGCGCGTTCGCCATTTCGATAGAACAGCGGAACGAATGTTGAAATGACATTTGTTCTTTTTTTTTTCCTTCTCGGTTAAACCGTGTTTCGCTTTTACAAAGCACTTGATGCAAATTTCATTCGTTTGTTTTGAAATCAATTATACCTTAGAATATAAGAGGGATGCTAACCTGCATATCTATTATTGTTTGTTTGATTTCCGACAGATGCGGTGCTCATAACATTACGCTAGAATCCCCCCCTTGGTTCAGAATAAAATTGATATTATTCTATAGATGTGAAACCTTTTCAAACTAAATATAAATTCATTTTAGCAAATCCAAATTATAATGACTATACATCAGCTCAGCAATTAACGTTATTTGGGAATGCCAACAAAATTTCTAACAATTTACATAATATGATCAGTTCTCTACAATTTATCAACCAAATTAACCAAGAAACTAAAAAGGAAGAACTGTAGAAACTCAAAATATCACCTGTATCCCTGCAAAACATGAAATATCATGGATAAATCTACAAAACAACCACAGAATATCATACAGGCCCTTGCAAAACTAGTACAGCTATTCTCCTGATTTCAGTAGGAGGTAAATGGAGAAAATGAAGCTCTTACGAACAACCCCTTCCCTTCCCTTCAAACTTGGGATGCAGCCCAAGTTCACACCATACGATTATATTAATATTACATAAAATTTAAAAGCGCTGTTAAATTATGAAAATAATTTTCCCTTGAAAAAAATAAGTGACATCTTAGCAATCAACTACAGTGCTAACAGTCCTCTGATATTTTAGTGGTTTCATGGGGCTATTCAAGATTTGCCAGGTCATACATGATATATTGAGGTTTTTCCGGGTTGCACATTATCCCAAAACAAAAAACTATCGCCAGCTTCGTGATGTTCTATTCATATCCATCAGTTGTGTAAGCGAGACTGCACTCCATATTCCATCTTTTACCTGGGCATAGAGAAGCCTCCTACTCGAGTCCATATAAATACCAACTGTACCAAAATCATACACCTGGTACCCATTATAGAATTTACCAACCCTTGGCAGGAATGGTATGCTCTGCTCTGATGCATATGCCTGTATTGTCTCTTTAAAACTCAAATCTGGTATGTTAGTACCAGTACCAGCCTGTTGCATTGTCTCCATTTGCCTTCTTTCAGCCGCACGCTGGTAGCTCACATTCTCATTTGTAATGGGTTGTACCAGCTCAGTTCCATCTACAGCCCGGTTCATCATGTCCAGACCAGTACTCATCAAGACTCTAATTCTTTCATTAGCTAACAACTCTTCCGGGAATATAGTTTTCCACCCCATGTACCAGTTCCACACCTCATTATAATCAGGATTGCTACAAAGCCAGTGGTATAGCACCTGGTGCCACTTGTTAAAGAACCCAAATTCTAGCAGGTGCACCATGTGGTGCACTGGTATTGCATTGGCCCACATCATGACCCATTTAAACTGGTCAAGTTTCTGATTTGAAGGATTTACTTCGAACTCCTGCAATGCGAGCCGCAACTTCGGGACAATATGGTTCACCATGAGACGCTCCCAGTTAACAGCTGGAAATACATCCTTCCACGGGGATAGAAGCATGTATGCAGATGCATCACTTGCATGCCAAGCATGCAATACTTGACCAAGTTTGTACTGAATTGTATGGTACAGGGTCTCAAGTCTCTGCCCCAACAATGGCAGCCATGGGTGGACCCATACATGTATAGGTACTGTCTCAGAACGTGGATCCCACGTGTCTACACCAGCTGTCAGTTTTGGCATGACCACATGCTCCAAGATGGATTGTAAAATAAGCGGTGGAAGGAGGCGATCCCAAGTTTCAAGAAAGCGGAGCATGGGTTCAGGATCTCGCACCAGCCATGTGTTTGTACCTGTTAACCTTACTAAAGGTAATATCACCTCGCTAACTATCTGGGTATAGGGTGACACATTGCCGGTGTAGGTATTATCTGCATAGTCATATGGCTGGTCCTCTTGAACCAAGTCCCGCCAAGATCGCATTATTTCAAGGCCGTGTGATGGGTTTTGGAGTGGATCCCACCCATGAAAAGCCCGAGACAATAAGGGAAGAGCATAGGCACACGCCACGACTGACAGGTTGCACAGCTTGTATTCGTCTCCATACTTGTTCTTCAGATCCAAGAAGGTTTTCAGAAGCGAATCCAGGGTAAGCAAACCCGACCCATTATCTTCTTGGACCCGGTCAAGGACACCTGCTATCACCTCTATGCTTTGCAGCTGTTTTCTCTGCCTAGCTTCTTCTCTCTCTCTAGTTTTTTTCTCCTCAAGCAGGCTTTCAACTTTCTCTCTCTCTCTTCTCAACTGTCTGTCTTTCATCTGTATGTCTGCCTCTGTTGACTCAATTTCAACACGAATGTTGTACTGAAGCTCTTTCATCGGTATGTCTTCGCTCTGCTCCTTATACTCATTAGAATTTAAGTTCTCAAGATTCGTCAGAACCCTGACCTGTGGACCCCGCATGTCTATCACTTTTTGTTGCAGAAAAACCTCTGTACCTTCATCTTCCTTCTTTGCCAACAAATCATCCTTGGTTAGAATCTCAGCCTTCTTTCTTCCCTGTTTCTTCTTCGACCAGAGTTTGTCCTTGAGTTCAGCTGAGGGCGGTGCAACTGTTATAGCCTTCTTCTCGGGCAATGATACAGGCTCATGTAACTTGGGCTCTTTGTAATCATTAAAACCCATACCCATGTTCTTAGGTCTAAGCTTGGCCTCTACTGGTTTCACAATGCCCTGTTCATTTTTGCCTAAGCCACGGCCCGCTACATAACCCATCTTCTCTAATAATTTCATACCGATACCTTTGGTATGAGCCTCAAACCTACCAACTTCAGATGTACCTGTTACATCACGCCTTGATGTGGAATGCTTTGATGAGTTGGTACGCTCTCTCGCTTCTTTTTTCTGTTCAGCTCTCTCTTTCTTTTTCTGCGCAGCTCCTTCCATTATCTTTTGCCCAAATGCTGTTGGTAAAAATGATGGTTCATCATCTGTCAAAATTTCAGAAAATTTCAGAATATCTTAGTTAGGTTTAATTTGGAAACAATATAAACATCAACTTTATTATGTGAAATTTAATAATGAATGAAAACTTAAATAAGATTGCAAGAAGCATATTTGAACAAAATGGGTTAAAACTTGGGCTAGAGTGAATCTAAAGCTGTATAGTAGCAAAAATGAGGGCCAACTCATGAAAAATGGAATAAATGAGGCTTAGTTTCCCAGTTGAAGGCATCAAACTTACTTGAGGTTTACATTGATGCATAGGTAATACATTTTTGGGCCTTATGTAAATGATTAAACTTGAAAATTTCTGTATATAGTTTAAGCAAGCATCACTACATAGCATCTTGCAAAGCTTTACTGGCTCCACAAGGCAGTAAAATGGGAAGTTGTTTCAAAGTTCTTTCAACTGCATAACACAAATATTGCTTATTCTTTTCAGCTAAAAATGTGTCATTCCAGTCCATACCTTGCACCGCATCCTCTTGTCCCTCATTTTTTTTGCCAGAATTAAACCCCAGGCCAAACCCTAGCCCTCGACCGGCACTACCTTCCTCTTGTTCCTCCTTGTTCTTCGCATTATCATTCTCTTCATTATCCTGACTCGGCATATAAGCACCCGTCGAGACAAACTGCACAGGCTTCGTCAGATCACCCTTTGATCCGATAACATCGCCTCTCCGGCGCTTCCCTCGGCGGCGTCCAGTGTCGGAATCGGAGTCACTGGAGCCTCCAGTAGCAAACACGCCGTATAAGGAGTCGTCCTTGGACTGTACAGGTCGCTCTTTCTTGCGGGAATAGTAGAACTCACCATCAATCCACTTACCCCCTTCGTAATCACCTTCAAATCTGTCAAGGCCTTCGTAATCGTCCCCATCTGTCATGGCGCTAGGGTTTAGGGTTATCGTTTGAGGAGATACTCTTGATGGCGGAGAGTTTTAAGGGCGAAACGGAGGCGGTAGGGGGGCGAGTAACGGGTTAGGGTTTTGAGGGCGAGGAGTTCTGATTTGAGTCGTCCTGGCTCCTTTGTACGTGGAGAGAAGGGGAAGAGAGAAATGGAGCGGAGCGGTGGTGGTGTGAGTCGACGTATCTCTGAGATATCTCAACTTTTGCGTGACCGACGTGTCCGGTGCCTATTCGGGGATAGCGCTGGGGCCGTATCATTTGTCTTTGAGATTTGTGTCTAACGTATATTATTAACAGTTGGGATTTTTCAGAGAAAACGCAAAAGTTGAGATAGTGGGTGCGAATAGAGGCCGAAATTTTTAAAAATACCATTTTATTAAAATTAATAAACCAAAACATCAAATTGGACTGGAATTTTTAAATTTTGCATGGCCGCTTCGAGGAGAAGCGGCCAGCTAGAACCGGGTCGCTGCGAGGGAAAGCAGGCACTTATTTAGGCCACTTCTGGGCCTAGGGGCCACATTGATTTTGCCCCTTTTTTTTTTTTGGCAAAACATAACCTTTTTTTATTAATATATTAGAAATGTTGAATATATTTCTTTGAAAATAGATGAAATACAATATAATTTGATTTATTAGAAAGATTGCAACAAATAATCCGGATCAATATTTTTCAGATCGGATTTTTCGCGGCTGTAAGAAAAATTAATATATTTCTTTATGTGTTATTGGAAAAAAATAAAAATAATTAGATTCTAAGTTATTGATCCCGGTTCAAAAGTCACTTCTAGGTAATCCAAAAAATATTGTGACATTTCTAGTATATTTAATTTATAAAAAGTTGTATCTATTTTGATAATTCTTTTTGAAAAACAATAATTAAATAAATTAAAGATTTTGATTTTTTTCAAAAATAGATACAACTTTTTATAAATTAAATGTACTAGAAGGATCACAATATTTTGTGGATTACCTAGAGGTGACTTTTGAACCGGGATCAATAACTCAGAATCTAAGTATTTATATTATTTTCCAATAACACAAAGAAATATATTAATTTTTCTTACAGCCGCGAAAAATCCGATCTAAAAAATATTGATCCGGGTTATTTGTTGCAGTCTTTCTAATAAATCAAATTATATTGTATTTCATCTATTTTCAAAGAAATATATTTAACATTTCTAATATTTTAATAAAAAAAATCTGTTTTCCCAAAAAAAAAAAAAAAAAAGCAAAATCAATGTGGCCGCTGGCCCCCAAAGCGGCCCAAATAAGTGCTCGCTTCCCCCCGATTTCAAGTGCCCGCTTCTCCGGAAAGCGGCCATGCGAAAAATATAATTTCCAATCGAAATTGGTGTTTTGGTTTAATAATTTAAAAAAATGGTATTTTTAAAAATTTCGGGAATAGAGGTGCTACTTTTACCCGACCGAATCAAATCCGACCCAGATCCGATTAATTTGGATAGGGTATAATTTAAAAAATATAACCAGTTAAATTATGAGTACAATTACAAAATTAATAATTTAATATCCGATCCAAATCTAAACCGGAAACGATGCTGTAATGGGTAGGATATGAGTTTAATTATCTGATCCATAACTGAATCTGACCTGATACCCATATAAATACCCAATAAAACATATATTAATAACTATTAATATATAAAAATACAACTTTGCATATTAATTTTTGCATAAGTTGTGATGAGTTCAATAATTTTTAATATGAAAAAATAGAATGCAGTCACATATTCGCTATGTTTATACATATAGATGGATGTCAAATTTATTCCTTCCATAATAGCCACATTAATTTTTTAAATAAAATTTATTACTATGAGTGCATCTTTCAGTATTTGTCTTGATATGCTCTTCATAATAATGAAAATTTATTGCAATTATTGATATGTCATTTCTACAAATTATTAGTATTTCATTCATATATTTTTTGAACCATAGAAAAGAAAATCGTCATCTCCAATATTTTACTTTCTAAAAATTATCTCTTCTTCAATATTTTTATTTTCAAAAGTTATTTTCTCTCCATCCTCCTGATTTTTTTTTACATATACCCGCTCTGTATCCGGAATCATCCTGTATCCGAATCGGACCCGATAATCTACAAACAAGTTATGGGTATCTATCGACCCGGAACCAAAAAACTGGACCCGAAATATCTACGGGTAGATAGGTATTCAGATCCGAATCCGACCCGATTTGAAATAAACAAGTATATGAATCGAAATTCAGATTCGAATACTTTTA
Organism: Carex pumila; assembly: GCA_033356055.1. NCBI lineage: Eukaryota > Viridiplantae > Streptophyta > Magnoliopsida > Poales > Cyperaceae > Carex > Carex pumila. The sequence continues at coordinate 89,582 of JARJHM010000896.1, forward strand.
GGGTACAGATCGAAATATAATAGTACCTGAATCCGACTCGACCCAATAGCACCTCTAGATGCGAATTCATCTGATTGTATATTCAGAATTGTGAACGTGACCAGAGAAAAGGAAAGCTGAACATAATTTTTCGAAAAAAAAGGAGGAACATGGTTGGGGCATTCCAACCATGTTGTTTGGGACACTCTTATTTTGAGAGTTGAATGTAGGGGTGGCAATGAATCAAACTGAATCAAATTTACTTTAGTTTGAGTCTGAATAAGATTTGATTCGAATTGAATTGGATTTGATTTGTTTCGAATCAAATTAATTGTGAATTATAAGTTTTTTGAATCAAAGTCAATCGAATTATGAACTACAAACTTTTTTGGCAGCCCTTGTCATACCAGTAGTTTATGCATTAGGTTTCTTCTCGCGGAACAAAATTCACAAAGTTTCATTTTACTTTTCACAAATTCACACTAATAAATTATGAATTGGTTCAAGATTTCCTTAACTTTTATACCACTAGATTGATTAAAATCACAGCATGGGCCTAGTGAAATGGAACTTATTCCATTGTTAATTTGTTATGCTGCTAAAACATTTTTCTATTATAAGTTACTACTATATTAACAATTTTGAGCTGCGATATAAGTGTGGTTCCTACATTATTAAAGATTATTAATGGTTGAATCCATTAGTTGTATTATTTGAGATTCGAACCTAAATAATCCGTGAATCAATTTCGAACGAATTATACCCAATTTGAGTTTGATTTGAATAAAATTTGAACCGAATTGGTTTGATTTGTTTCATAACGAACTAATTTCAAATCAAACTAAACTCAAATCAAACTAAAATCGAATTACAAACTACTAATTTTTTTGCCACCCCTAGTTGAAAGCTCCATGCAAATATTTTTTATATTTTTATATCAAATTTATTCTTAATCAATATCTTTCTATTCACATAAGTCTCGTGTACCAACACATTTAAAAAAAAAACGATAAAGCATGATATTGGTATAAAATACTTTTTGAACGGAAAGATTTTATTTTGTGAAAACTATTATAGACTTTTACATCTAAATTAATTATATAATAAACAAACATAGTATTGTTGTTGAATAAATTAAAAAACCGTGCAAACTAAAAATGTGACAAATTGAACTAATATAATTTAAAGAAAGAATAAATTGAACGAATCTCGTTGCAAATAGTGAAAAAAGCTGTCTACGTTTAAAATATGATTTTATTTAGAGTAAAGATGTTGTTCCCTTTGAATCTGTTCCCCTAACAACCTTTCTTTTTTGTTTTCCCACATGATCAAAATTCACTCTCTTCAAACTTTCTTTTTTTGTCCCAATCTGGGTAGATGTGAATATTATTAGTGTCAGATGTGAATATTGTTAGCGTCATATGTGAATACTTCATTAGTTAGATATGAATAGTTATATATATGAATATTTTATTTGTTAGATATTGAGTACTTCATTAGTTAGGTATGAATATTTCATTTGTTAGATATGCATACTTCTTAGAAGAGGTGGGGTGAGAGAGATGAATTTGACAATGAATTTTGAATTGTATAAATTATTTCGAACATGTATGAATACTTCGTAATCATCAGCATGAATACTTCATTTGTTTAGATATGGATACTTCTTTATTTAGATATGAATAATATATAGATTCACTGTAGTGGTCCTCAATTTTGGCAAATGTCGCTTTCAGACAATTGTGGTCCCCAATCTAGGCTGTCACAAGACGTCAACGGTCCCCCTGATCGTTACTGGTCCCCTCCAGCTTGTGTTTACATATGACGAATGGTTCTGATAATAATTATAAATACTATAAATTCGTAGGTATGAATACTATACGTTTTGACTATTAATAAAATAACATTAATCTTGCTCTTTGATGGTAGTTAGCACGTTTTAACTATATTTTTGTCTTTTAGTGCGGAGGGACAAATAGGAGACTGAATTAAGGGGACTGTTAGTCGATCCCTTTTATCTATGAATTTTTGATATCAAATTTTAACCTCATGCAGTGAATTTTATTGAAATCTTATAGCATAAATAAAATAAATTGAATGAATTTAGACGTCTATATTTTGAGTATTCAGCTCTCAAAATAATAATGTTTCCATAAATAAAATAGAAAGTTAACAAACCAAGTAATCCATTCATTTTCTTTCCATAATATTTATAAATTTCTTTTACATATTTGATACAAATTTAATTAAGTTCTTACTATAACTAAGAAATTCTAAAAGTAAATTAGACATAAAGAGAGAATTTTCTCTATAAGATTAATAATACAATTTTTTTTTATTAATATAAAAAAAATGATTAAATTTCAAAATCTACACCTCTGCATAGGAATTTCGAAATATGTCCAAATCGGAGATTAAATTTTCGATTTCATACAGACTTTCCGAAAAAAAAAAAAATTGGTTCTAGATAGTCCAAAACCAGAGATTAAATTTCCGGTTAGAACTGATAATTTAATCTCCAGTTGTAAGTTTTTTTTTAATATAATTAAATACGCGTCAAACTTGCAAAGCTTTGAGAGTGTTTGTTAATACGCATCCCAGCATGCTTCTGCTTCCAATTCTCGATTGAACACTTCCAAAAAAAATTTAATTAAAATTATTGTTGTCTGTGAATCGTGACACATTAAATTCCTCCCTCTTTGCTTTGCGCGTTGCATTTCTATGAATTTGATGTTTCCAATAATTGATGTTTCTAATGTTTATAACTAAAAAAAAATTAGAACTGAAGATTAATTCTTTGATTTTTGGAACTGGAAATTTATTCTCCGGTTGCGGACTATCTATAACCGGAAATAAATTTCGGATAATTTGGTCTAAAATAGAGAATTTAATTTCTAATTTGGTCTAAAATAGAGAATTTTATTTCTGAGGTGTAGATTTTGAAAATATTTATTAATTTCGGATATTAATAAAAATTTCGGTTAATAATATAATTGTTGGCTTGTTGCTTGCAAAATAACGGAATAACCAATTTGTCAGTGACTATTACAGGGATATATTCAAGAGATCGAATCCTCTGCCCCCCGGGGGGCAGGAAATTCCTGCCCCCAGAGTCTCTGCAGGTGAGGCCCATTTAAAAACAGTAACAAAAAGTTAAACTCTAAACAGTAATCAGTCCCACCCCGGTCCCACCCGACAGAGACTCTGGGGGCAGGAATTTCCTGCCCTCCGGAGGGCAGAGGATTTTGTTTCTATATTCAAGCTCTTGGATTCTATTTTCCTTCGGCAATAATGCAATATCAGTAGAAGTGGGGATTCCCCGGGCTCATCTAACTGTACTTTTGCTTGGAGCGAATGTTTGGTGTGGACTGATTTGGCTGTGTACATTAAGTTTCTACTCGATTGATTACACAGATCTAGTTTCAGAAAATCTAAATTTATTAACGGCTAGTTATCACGCCGCAGTACCCCGCTCCCTAGGGATCCGTGACAAAAGAGGGGAGAGAGAGAAGCAAAAAAGAAAACATTTTTCAATTATTAAGCCCTCCTCGCTTCAGTGTCTGCGATTCGGCGAGTCTGTGTTGCGCGTTCGTCGAATCGCATTGTCTTTTTTGGAAACATTGCACTTATATCCCTCGAATTCCTTATATATTTGATCTCACGCCCACTGGATCTACAAGCGAGAGAAAAGGAATCATGAATATCTTCAAGAAGAAAGTGTCAGCGAAAGGTGCGAGATTTTCTTGTTGATTTTGTTGAATCTGCTTTTCGTTCTTCGTTATTTACTAATACTTTTGGATTTTTTTTTTCGTACTTTCTGTTCTATTCGACGGGCAAAAAAAAAAAAAAACACTTCTTCGACCATTCTTATTTAATGTGGTTAGATTTTTCTTTTTTCTTTTTGTAGGTTTAGGGTTTTTCGATTTTTTATTAGCACCCGAGGTTTATCTTTTGCTGTTTATCTGTATTCCTTTTACACTTTTTCTCTTCCTTGTTACAGAATCTCTAAGGACGAGCAAAAGAGAGATGGGCGTTGCCACAAGAAGTATGCGCATTATTCTTCTTCTGTCAAATAAAAATTAACAATTTTGTTAATTGGAAATATGCTTTTGTACAGCATAATACTTGCAACCACTAGCAACCTTTTTAGATTATTTCTATTTTAGGTTTATTCCAGACTGATTTAGGCACAGCATAAAAATTATGACAAAACCCTGAGTATTGGTAAAAACAGTTGAACATTAGCATGTCTTACTGCAATCTACCTTTGTCTGTAACAAATTCGTCCAATTTTATCAAATTATACAGGACTTAATGTGTCCTATATCTCAATTGAACTTAGCCCGAGTTACCTTACCTATCCTTTTTGCTTGTGCAAGATAAATTAATGCGGCCTATATCTATATGACATTTAGAGACTTTGGAGCTTTGTAGCTTTACTTATCATTTTGCTTGTATATGCAGATGTGGAGAGAGAAATTGCATCACTACAGTTGGAGGTTCGCAATTGCTCATTTGATCTTTATTTCCTTGAAACTCATTTTTTTTTTTTAATTTCATTTTAGTTTTCTTATTTTGACCATTGTTTTCAGGAGAAAAAACTCGTGGCTGAGATAAAAAAGACTGCACAAACTGGCAACCAGGCAAGATAATGAGTATCTTATTTCCGACCACCAATTATATTTTATTTATCTTATGCCCCTCAATTGTACATAACTACAAAGTGCCTGCTCGACCCTTCTTTAGCCTGCTTCACCAGAGCAATCATGAATTATATAAAATGTGTGTCAAATATTTATTAATCCGTCACTTTTTGAAAGTTCAGGTGGTTGAGTATAAGATTTATTTCTGAAACTTGTAGGCTGCTACTCGTATATTGGCACGCCAACTAGTACGGCTTAGACAACAAATTACAAATTTGCAAGGAACTCGCGCACAGATCAGAGGTGTTGCCACTCATACACAGGTGCTAAAATTAGATATTGCTGATGTCTTGAGATCTATGGTACCATGCTAGTACCAGTGCCAGTACTGCCATGTATTCTCTGCTCATGACAGTTTAGAACGGCAATGCTGAATTTTATTTACTTTATTTTTCTCAGGCTATGTATGCAACAACTTCAATTTCAACTGGTATGAAAGGTGCAAACAAAGCCATGGCTGCCATGAACAAGGTATATGATCTGACAAACTACATTTATTATTGTGCAACTGAGAATAGGTAGGTTTGCCTCATCAGTTTGAGTCTTTGTTTATGATTTTATTACCTGCCCTTATTTTTTATTATCGATGCTCAATTGGATGGCTGTGGGTAAACTGAGCCTTGATCAGGTAAAAGTTGCACAAATGTGGGTTTTGCTGACCAAATAGGGGATTCTGAATGCAGAACTAAAAATTCTTCAGGTAAAATATGAATAAAGTTAGTTTGAGCTGAAGCTGAAATTAGACTTTAATTGCACAAAACTTGGCTGGGTGTATATTAAGTTGGGCTTAAATTTGATCATTGAGGACCATTAAAGCAAAAATGTGTTTAAGCAAGTTTCAAGTGCATGTTGTGGTCTTAATTTGCAATTGAACACTTGCAATTTCAGCAAATGGAGCCTGCCAAGCAATTAAAGATCATGAAGGAGTTTCAGAAGCAGTCAACTCAGCTTGATATGACGGTAAAATAAGTCTCTTTAGTTAATGAGCAATTACATGTATTGCGCCTTCTGAAATTGAAGATTTTTATGATAGACTGAAAAACAAAAAACATGCTTTGATATTGCTGTAAAATAAAGAAAATGACATGTATTTGCTTCATAGCACTAAAAGTGTGCCCTTTTTCCACACTTTCTTTGAAAAATGTCCAATATTTTTAATATATTGGGAAATAAGGTACATATAGGTAACATTTTGCATGTTTTCTGATGACATATTTATTATTGGGAAGGTGTATATTGACTATCATATTTCTTCTGCAACCACAAAAATTAATAAAATGGTCATCAAAATAACAGAAGTAAAAATATGAATATATGTTCTCTATAGTTTAGATAAGTTGTGTTTTAAATTGCATCAAATTTAATACACAACCTATCTAAACTATAGATAAAATATCACTAATTTTACTTCTGAATTTTCATAGTTATTTGATTGATCGTCATGGTTGTCAAAGAAACTTCCCAAACATGATTTGCTAAATGTGTGTCGTGTTTTTGATAAATGCATTTGCTGAATTTTCAAAGAATTTTCCAGTCATATGTATGTCGTGTTTTTGATAAATGCATGCACATTTGCATCATATATAAGGATCTGTCGATGCATGCCAGGGTTGTTATTCATTAGAAATTTGGAACTTAGTTTTACACTTGCATATTATTGGTTTCTTTTGTAAATTGCACTTGAGGATCCAGCTAATATGTCAAATAACATTGAAGGTATTAGGAGTGCTTAATGTGGAAAATTTGGGCTTGTAGTTTGAGTGAATCTGTTTGGCCTGTTATCTGAAGAAAGTGTTAGACAATAAGAGGCATTGCTGTCATTTTTACAATACTTTAACTTTCACAATTCATTTACCCCAATTGTATATTATTAGATCGAGACAGTGTAAAATTGGAAAGGGGTATATTGACTATACTTTTTAACAATACTATTTATCAACCCAGTTTTATACCTCGTCTTTTACAATACTTTTGTGGTATCATTTTTTTCATTGGTTCTTTTTCAGGCTTTTACTAATTACTAAATATAGGGCAAGCAATCACTCTTTTAATTAATAATGCTTTTGCCAGATTGAGATGATGTCAGAGACAATTGACGAAACCCTCGATAAAGATAATGCTGAGGAAGAAACAGAGGAACTGACAAACCAGGTTTCAGCCTCAAAACCATATCAATTTTTACTTTCTTTACATCTTTGAGTTTAAGAGGGTAATGAAAGGTACTTTAAACCATGTTCTGTAAAATCGGCTGAGTCGGACCGGTTCAACAGAGTTTTTGTCGAATTGGACCGATTGTCACGATTTGGGGACAGTTGTCTCTCAGATGGGCCGATTCTGCCCCTTCTTTTCATGGCTGTTTTGTGTTGGAAAGATAGATGCGACTCAGGAGAAGAAGCTTAAGTGTTATAAAATATTAAATAGAAATGGTGTACATGTGGGGAATATGGCTTGATTCATAGTGGACCATGTCTGGCTGAATATCTGCTTTAAGTTACCGGTGGGCCTCCCCAAATGTTTTTTGCTATTTCCAACAACAAACTTTTGAAATAAATTCTACGTGTCAGATGAAATGAACTATGGCCATCTAGCTAATGTTTTTTTCTCTTGTAGGGGAGCAATTCTCTCATTAATTAATCAAATGATTTTTGTTGATGCATGTCCATGGACCTACAAAAGAATCATATCTGGCAAAAACTAACACATATATAACAATTAACATTTTGAAAAAAATCATATCAGTAACAAGCTAACACCTACAAAAGAATCATATCAGTAAAAAACTAACACATATATATCACAATTAACGTTTTGAAAAAAACTTATTAGAAAATTAACTATAACAATAAATTAATTATATTCAAGTCTATGTAAATGAAAGAGATGTTCCTTTAATGTCTCACTATTACTAGGACTATTACACTGAGTTATTTATTGCAAAAAAAAAGAATAATAATAATAAATATGAAGACTTTTGCATGATTTTTTTTAATTGGCCGATTTTACATGTTTATATTTATTATATTAGTGAGTGATCTTAACATTGCTTTTGGACTAATTATTTCTTTATAAAAAACTTCCTACTTATTTTATACGAAGGATGACAAATTGATCCAACCAGCTCGATATAGTTTTTGACAGTAAAATAGCGTGTTCTGGTTGTAATGCTTGTATTATAATATTATCTTAGAGGGTTATTTGAGTGTATGTTTTGTCTTAACATCTTTTTTTGACAACTTTATTTGTTACCAATTTTTTATCCTATTGTTTAGTACAAAACAAGCTACTGCCAAAAAAATCTGAGTTTCCAATCCGATTTGGCCGATTCTAACCGTTTCTCCTGATTCCGATTCCATGGTCAAGTGACCTATTCCAATTCCAATTCCAATTTGTGAACCGTGTTTTAACTTGAAATCCATGTTTACTGAGTTTAAAGGTCATATACTTCTCTTTTACTGCAAAGGTGATCAGTTGAGGTTTCTGGTAAAATGGGACTAAATTGAAGGATAAACAAATCGAAGTTTGGTGGGGGCACAAATGAGGGAACAAAGCTGGAACTAGGATTGAAGCCTAATTTGTGCGGAGTTGTCCAATTATGAGCTACTTTGAGACACAATGGGGTTCCAGTTTGGGAGTGGCCAGAATATACTGATTCCATAGTAGTATATGAATCCAAGAATCATTAAAAATTTATTACAACAATACATGGCTCACTAAATTATTATCATCTCCTGTTCTTCCATAAATATTCATCAGGTACTGGATGAGATTGGGGTTGGTGTTGCTTCTCAGGTAAAACATACAGAAAAATTAATTTCCTTACGAATTCATAATAGCACAATTTCTCTCGTTCTGTTCTTTTTCTTATACTTCTCTATCTATATGATACAGCTATCGTCAGCTCCTAAGGGTCGTATAGCTGCAACTAACAAGAGGGCAGAAACAGTCACCACTCCTAGTCCCCGGTATGAAAAATGCCTCTATTTTAAAATAACTGTGTTATCGGAATATTTTAATGGTAAAATTCTGGTCAATGAAAATTGGAAAATGAGATTGGGTTTTCATTGTTTTCACATTTCCTCACTCTCTTTATATAGGAATGTTGCTCCTCCTTCGATGGTGGGCCCAGAGTCTTCTGAGATCGATGACTTGGAGAAGAGGCTGGCATCATTGCGTCGGATCTAAGGTTGCCATAGATAAACAATTAAACACATATATGTATAAAGGTCAATTTATATTCTACTGGGGTGATATCATAGCTATTATGTATGCTCTCGACTATGCATCGTGTCCGGAACAAAATCTGTTTCATTTTAGTTTTCTAGACAGTTTGTCAAAGATTAATTTATTACTTGTTTGTGTCCATTCTAGTATTGTGATCCTTCACTTTGTTTTTCTCGGATGTGTTCATGTTCCATTTTGGAAACTATCATCACCACAACTCAAGCTGAACTACAAAATGCCTAGCTCAGCCCAAAGTAAAAGTCAGGTTCGCGACCAGGTATGTCATGTCAGGGTATGTGCTAGAGTGTTGTGATTAGCGTTCCATGTGATGACTATTCCCGTGGTTATACAATAACGTATAATCGAGAAAGTTGGATCTTAATTGAATAATGAATTTTGAATACAACTAAAATTACGATAAAATATTTAAATGTGACCAAGCTTAATAAGCGTGATTTGATTACATTTAGACACGACATGTGTCTAAATGTGACTACCGTGACTACTGTGACTAGATAGGCCATGACCTCTCTCCGAATTTGATCCCGATACGCGACCCAAACCACGACATGACATGACATGACCAGTCAAGACACGGCAAGGCACAAACTTACATTCCTAGCGCATAAGCTTTAAAATTTGGAACAAGTTTATGTTTTGTCTCCCTAAATTTGATACTTAAAATCAGCAACAATTAAGCCATGCACGTTCCTTATAGCGGCCTAATAAAATTGCACGTCAAATAAAACAAAGGCAGGTGCCTAATTGAACTAATTATATTGTTACAAGTTGGAACTAAAAAGTCCTGATTTAAATTACAAAAAGGCTGGCTCAGTCGAGCAATGAGAGCCCTATCACATGCCCCAAATTAGGAAAAGAGAACTCACCCCTTATCGCCTTCACATACACTGCCCACCCCCCCTTCCTTCAAAACCCCAAAATTGATCATTCAACCAAATAGGTAGAACCCTAATTTCACAACATCTACAACATAAAAAACATCAAAACTGCATCCCCACTTATCTGTAGTTAATCTCTCCATAAATATAGTAAATCACAATACTTCATCAACTATTTCCTCATCCTTGGTGCCTGATTGTTGGCCAAAAGCAAGCAGGCTCATGTGGCGAGTCCCATCTGGAATCATTTCTCTTACCGCCTTTAGATAGAAATTTATCCATAAGTAAAATAACAAAAACTTATTATTTCCTAAAAAACCCTTAATATTTCTTGTAAACCCTAGCTAGCGCAGAAAATAACAGCAATAACATTACCACCATGATGAAAGTTACACCCAGAAGAGTGTGCTAGTTAACATTGCATTGTGTTGCTTGTTATAGTATTGTATGGTGCAGTGTTGAACTCAAATAAGAGATATCAGTAGAGAAGGATGAGACAATTGGGAATTAAAGGATAAAGGACAAATTTTATGCTCCTGCAATTCTTTTGAATAATAGCGGGTACCCGCCAGTTTCATTAAAAATGAAACCATTTAACAGAGAACTGGTACCAGTCTCAGACAATGTTCTTACAAACCGGCAATTCAAATATCAAGAGTGCAAAGGAACATAGCTAAATAATAAAAGAAGGGCATAGGTGCATACCTTTTCTACTTCACTACAAACAAGAGGGTTGTCTCGCAAATATTGCAATGCTTTTTCTCTGCCTTGACCTAGCCTGTATTAATTAGATTTTATGGTTGATAGAGGTCTGAGCAAGTAATATAAGAATATAATGAGATCTGATTAAATTGGTTTCTTTCCATCACTGGGACAACCATCAAACAAGTTTCTGCTGGAACAAATGCTCAAAGGAATGAGAGCAACAGTACCATTGTTAAGTATAATTGTGCTGGTCATGATATATATGTGACATGACTGGTATATACTGGTAAATTTTATCCCAAACAATGGCATGTCCAGCAGGACCTGCTTCTCCTATCACAGTTCAAATCTAAATGTGGTATGTACCGATGAAGGGTGCCGTCAGTAATTAGACCTGGCAAAAGAAAAAAAAAAGGCAAACCTTTGGTCTCCATAGTAATACCATGATCCCTTTTTTACCAATACATCCATCATTTCAGCACAATCCAGAATGCATCCCTGAAAATAAAAAATAAATAAATAAGAATCACTATAACATTTTATTAGTTTAAAATATATTAAAATAGTCATCATAAAAAAGAAACATGTTAGCCTTGTAAGTCGTAAAAGCTTTTAAAATGATAAGCTTACAAGTTTACTGACGCCTTCTCCAAATATAATTTCAAATTCAGCTTGCTTGTATGGTCTAGAGACCTGTGCAATAGCAAAAGAAAAAAAACTAAATAAATCATGAGATACTCCACTAAACATGAACTGGTACGAAGTAGAAACTGTCTGTTCCTGCTGGACTCTCTCTATCTCTTACTTATACCATAAATCAAGAATTACAATTTGATACCAAAAACAAAATTCCATACAGGTACAAGCTCTGGCTGGTATGGGCCAGTTCACCTAATTGCACAATTAAGCCTTAATTAACAGTCAATTTTGCAGTAGTTACCATATTTAGAATCAGTTCTACATCAATCCACCTCACAAAACAAAGCCCAAGATCAACTTCAAAATTTCAAATTTTAATTAACCCTTACTTTGCAATGTACAATACGAGGCAAAAGAAATGTTCAACACCAAACATGCATTATCCCACAGGCGGAAAAAGGGCTAGAATAAAACTTTTGTCAGGTTAAATTGGAGAGGAGGTCTCACATACTTTGCTTTTTTGCACTCTCACACGGACCTGGATGCCAATATCATCTTCCCCTTTTATTGCCTACACCAAGGTGTCACGAATAGAATAAATTAATTTAAGACAAGTAGCTGTAGTTAACCTTATGCGATTGGTACTTCAATAAGGTTAAAATGGGTCTGAACATGTTGCTGCCAGAAATTAATGGACAACTAGATTGTTCAAGTCAAAATAGATCAAGAACTAAAGTTTAGCATGTGCTCACCGACTTAATCTTGCCAATAGAACGTATCTCTAGTCGAACAGATGCGAAGAATTTTAATGCTATGCCTCCACTAGTTACTTCAGGATTTCCATAAAACACACCGATCTAAATACAAACAACCAATAGTGAAAAATTAAACCAAGCTCTACATGATATGTCAAAAAGTTATATTGAAAACAATAAACCTAAGAATTCAAGCACACCCGTGTGAAACCTACGACTATAATGTATGGGAAATTGTATCATTACCCATTCCCATCATTTCCTAATTTTGCCAATAAAAGGGTAAAAAACTGAGGACTATTTTCTACTCCATTGTGAACAGATAAACAATGGGTAGTCTGGGCTTGAAGATTCTCCTCTGAAAGGCATATATTATTTCCTATATTTTATAGGACATGCATGATACTTCTAGTCTCTCAGAAATTATGTTATAGGTTGATATCTTCAGGGACAACTAACAGTGTTTACATAGAATAACGGAGAAACATAACCAAGACCTTGTATCTGATTTGATTTATGAATATCAAGGTACAACCAGCCTTCGATGCATTTCCTGACATCTTTCTCAATGCTTGGCTCATTAGCCTAGCTTGTAGACCCATCTGTTGCATCCCTATCTCTCCCTGAAATTACAAAAATACCAAAAGAATGTCATACTTTTTAAAATCTTATGAGAAAGATAACATATGGGGGGGAAAACTAATCTATTTAAGCAATTACCTCAACTTCTGCACGTGGTGTAAGAGCTGAGACAGAATCAACACAGATGAGATCTACTGCTCCTGATCTGCACATGCGATCTGCAACTGAAATAAATGAAAAATTGGCAACATAAACCTGTCAAACTTTGTTAGTGTACCATGAAAAATAAAATATTAATAGCACTAGGTGAACCAAACCAACAGTCTTGATTCATTTTTCTACTGTCAGGTTTGGTATATACCCAAGAACAGCCTCCCCAAAAGGTATAGTGACAAAAAAGCAGGTTGACATCTCCAGAAAACTGTTATTCCAAACCCGAAGCATGCGGCAGTCCAGTCTCCTCACAGACCCACTATGTGAAATATTTTTTAAAATGAGGAAGCCAATTTGGTATTAACAGGTAAATTGTTTCAAAACCCTGATGGCGGTTGAACTCACAATTTCTTTACTCCAATACACAAAAAGCTTAAGCTCAAGGAAACGGTGTTTCAATATCATATGTACACTGTATACCCTTTACAAGTGGGTTTAGGAACATTACTCTCGAGAGCCATTTCTCCATTGTCGGGTTGACATACAATTAAATTTTCAATGTCCACTCCTAGTGCTTTAGAGTAAGACGGGTCGAATGCATGCTCTGCATCCACTAGCATAGCATTACCTCCTAGTTTCTGCACAACGAAAAAATAACATACATTAATAAGGGATGCTTTAAATATGCCACACCAGAATTCCATACATGGTGAATTCAGACCTGAACTTCAGCGATTGCATGAAGGGCTATAGTTGTCTTTCCACTGCTCTCTGGACCATATATCTACACATTTCACAATTTAAATTAATAAATATCCCAAATTCTGTTGAAGATTTCAATGACGAGCATGCTGAGCCATACTAAAAGGTAGAGGCAAACAAACTATTCAGATGACTATGTTATCATGTTTTATGGGCCTCCAATGAAGTTTTAGAATTTAGATAAATTCTATGAACAGATTGGAGTTTTGGCAGGACTGGTACAGGCAGAAACATATTGGTAGATAATTCTTGAAATAACCTCAACAATTCTTCCTTTAGGGAGGCCGCCTCCCAAAGCAAAATCCAAGGTCAAACAACCACTTGGAAATGTCTCTCTGTGAAATGAATGTGATGCTAATTAGCTTAAATCTATTAAACACTAAAATAAAATTAGTAATAAAAGGGAAAAAAAGGTAAAAAGCATACACGAGAGCTCCCCCTGCACTGCCTAACCTCGTGACGCTACCTTTCCCAAATGAGCTGTTTATGTCATTCATTGCGGCTTCCAGTGCCTTTTGCTGACAAAGTTAGAAGAATTAAGACTTCATTTTAACCTAATTCAGTAAGAAAAAGCCCCGGTTTCACTAATATACTCAAAATACCCTCAATGTACCCAATTAAGATTTGATTAATGAATGGAAGCTCATTTATTTTTTCTTATGCCTGACTTTTACCAGTAACAAATCTGACTAAATAAATAACATGTTTTTCTTCATTTAGATTTTTTCACAGAGAAAATAAGTAAAGCCTGTACATAATTTCAACCGTTGGCATATATAGCAATAGTATACTGTGTGTCAAGGGACGAATCTAATATGCTCGGGTTATTCTTAACTACTGATATATAAAACCCTTGATGGTTAAGGTCCACTATTGATGTTAACTTTCATATGTGATCAACTAGTTAAACACTTCAAATAATTACAGAAGAAGAGACACGTGTGTTGATGAAAAGAGCTTGCTGACCAAATCAAACAGTTCATTTGATATAATATGAACTTTGCATTTGAAGTAATACAACAATTAGCAAGAATGAAATCTTTTTAAAAATGTGAACTCCATCTTAAGGCTGCAATCCTTGATAAAAATCATGCACACAATTTGCTCACCCTAGTTATAGAATGTCATGTCATACAGCAGTAGAATACCCAAGAAGAAAATCCTTTCATAAAATGTTCAACAAGCTAAGAGACTTCTGAAAACAGCGACCAGAAAGTATGAAGGCATCTATATAAAACAGTAGACCGTAACTATACATATTCAGTTTAAATGCGCACAACACGTGTTTGACGAAATGCCCGCAAGAAAAGAGCCAGTTTATCGTCCGTGCTCAAACACGATTCGTCTTCAATACTGGATAAAACATACAGAAGCAACAAGTATATGGACTAAAGAGGGATAAAAGAACGAAAGAAAGAAAGAACGAACGCACCTTGTCGTGGAGTCGGGAGTCGGAGGAGTCGTTATTCCAGAGAGAACCATTGCCTTTGACATCGACCTGGCAGCGCCACCTCAGCCGCCGCAAAGTTTTTCGCTTGCGTGAAGGGATAAGAGAACAGAGACGGGGAACAGGAGGGGTTGTTCGAGGAGAGGAAATGGAGAGGAGGCGAGAGGTCGAGAGCTGCGGGTGGGGTTTTAGAGGAGATATGAAGTCCATGGTTTGAGAGAAACCCGGATAGAAGGATTCTTAGTTGGTTTACTGGAAGTGAAGGCCGGAGGCTAGGGAGCGGTGAGAACTGAACAGCGTTTTACTTGGGGAAGTGGGAAGCTGAACATTGTTTCTTCACACACCCGCTTTTATTTTGTTTTCTTTTCCCTCTTTTCAGTTTCGTACGGAGGTTCGGAGAACTTTTACTTTGTTTAGGTCACGTTTTTGCTAATTTGAAAGGATTAGTTGCTATTGTTATGAATAAAATATTAATGTGGATGTTCATAACTCTTAATATTCATTCTTCACTATTTTCACTATTCTATGCACTACAATTAAAATTGATGGCCACTACTATTGGAATTTATTTCTCCATTTATTTAGATGGAATATTTCATTTACAATTTGTAGCCTATAAATAGAGACTTTGTAATCTTGTATTGTACACACACATGAGAAATATATGAATAAAGAGATTGCCATCTTTTCATCTCTATTTTACTTATTCTTCTTTATACTTGTTCACATTTATTTTATAACACGTTATCAACACGAGAGCTTTATTAGTTGAAGATTCAAGAAGAAGATTTCAAGAAATCTTTCCAAATAAGATTTATATGATGTACAAATGTTATATAGTGGTTCATATTTTATTTTCAATAATTTAATCTTCTCGAAGAAGATTTCAAGAGATATTAAGAAAACTCTAAATTTTATAGAATGGACTGAAGTCATTTGTCTATCATAATTCTCAATTTTATCCATTGGCTCGAAGCCATTGTAACAATTTTCTCAATTCATATTATTGAAAAAAATAAATGGCCCGAAGCCAACATTCTTTCTACTTAATATACAACATATAGCTATGTTCTAACTAAAGGAATGAAAAGAGGGTATGTTTGGATAGTTCAATTTTGATTTTAATAGATGATGGTATTGGCATTTAATCAGATGTTGTATTTATTGGCCGAAGCCAATTCAATTAATATTTATTATTATTTTATTAACTGATAGCCCGAAGCTATAGTATTGAAAAAAAAAAGCCAAATATTCTGTCATAGTATTCAATTTTAACATGTTCATATTATTATTTTTTCAATAATTCAATCCTCCGGAAGAAGATTTTAGGAACAATTTTATAATTTTTATCTTCTTGAAGAAGATTTCAACAATTATTAAGAATATTTTAATAAATTTTCTTGAAGAAAATTTAAATAAAAATTCATGTGATGTTCATATTTTTTTTTTATGAAGAAGATTTCAAGAAATATAATTTGTTCAAGTAATCTTCCTGAAGAAGATTTATGTGGCTCACAAAAATTAATATGAGAATATTTCAATATATCTTCTTGAAGAAGATTTCAATAAGATTTATATGATATGGAATTTTTTGATGTACTCTTTCCGAAGAAGATTCAAGAAATATTTTGAGTTTATACATTATCTTTTATATTATATTATGTTAATGAAATGACCCGAAGCCATATGAATATAAACTATGTTAATGAAATTGGCCTGAAGCTATTTCATCAATTTTGTCAATTGACCTGAAGTTCAATTATAATAAATTATTGAAGCCATATGTCTTGTTCTGGTTGAACAAAATAATAATTACACATGAAGTGGAAAATAATATGAGGGACAAACTATTAGATATGAACGTGATAATAAAGAAAAAGCGCATCATTTCACTAAAAGTGAAAAAAAAAATGTACAAAAAGAATTACCACTAGAAGTGAAGAAATAATTAGAAAGTGAAGATAATGACAAATAAGAAAATTCATGCTATTATTAGTCATGTACCTGTCGTACGTCAAAACATTATATTGAACTATTATGGACAAACTCAATTTAGTCAAATGATTTGACATTATTTGAATGATGAAAAAAAATATATAAAATAGGTGACATTTATGAAAAATTGAGCCCTCACTGTTTGAAAAAAAAAATAGTATATTAAACTTATCCAAAATTATTTGAAAAAAGATGATTTACTTTCAAAAATTATTTAATTTTCTATTAATACAATGCTTTAAAGAAGCTTATCTATTTAATTAGAGGTATTACATTATAAGATAGAATTTTAATTTTTATCTTTTATGTTGTTATGAAAAATTGTAAGATAAAAAATGAATAGTTATTCATTCTTTATTTTAAAAAATGAATTAATACTTATTTATTATTTATATTGATTGTAGTGCATAAAAAAATGTAAATGTAAGATAAAATTTGCTTATTTATGTTTAATTTTTTTAAATACTACTTATTTATTCTTTTATTGATTATTGTTGAAATGGTATTTATTTATTTTTATATTAAAAAAAAATTGATTGAAAGCTCCAGAAGAGCTATTTTGTTGTTCATGTAGAAATACAAATTTATATTAATGATGAATTTTATTCTTTAAATTTGAGACAACTAATGAAAAAAAATATTGAATATATGAAAAACAATGCATATTGAAAATAAATTGCATATGTTTTTCTTTGACTTGTACTACACATATATTAGTACAATTGAAACACATGTTATTGTAAACCAGAAGTTTACATACAAGAATATGTTTATAGTTTGGCATGACCGGTTGGACCATTCCGGATCAATAGTGATGTGAAAAATAATAGATAATTATTATGAACATTCATCAAATAACTAGAAGATTCTTTAATCTGATGAATTTTTTTGTGTGTTGATTTTATTTCTAGAATGTATACAATATGATATTTGTGGAACAATATATCCAATATGTGAACCATTTGAATATTTTATGATTTTAATTGATGCATCAATAAGATGGTTACATGTATGTTTATTATCAAATCGCAACCTGGCGTTTGCGAAATTACTTGCTCAATAGATTTGATTAAAGAGCATAATTCAATTATGAAAATACGTCTAGACAATATCGAAATTAATGTTGAACATCTTGTAGATGTTCGTATATAAAAAGAAGATATGATATTCGCATCATGCCAACTAGCTATTATAAAGCTTCCCCTTATAATTGATTTTTGGTCACATACCTAATATTTTCCATATAATAATTTTTTGAATGTGCGGAATATGTTATAATGGCTCCACCACAATGCACTAAAATGGGATATCAAAGAAAGTTGAGAATTTATTGGAATATCAATATATAATAGAGTATCTAGAACCATTGATGGTAGATTTATTCATGGCTAATTTTGCCGGTTGTGATTTTAATGAATAAAAATTCTCAACTTTAGGGGGAGAAAACTATCAGCTGGAAAAAAAGAAATATTAGTATGAATTATCATTGTCTTATTTTGATCCTCGTACTAAAGAATGTGAATTAAATGTTCAAAGATAATTCATTTGAAAAAGTTAGTGAATCAATTGCCAGACACATTCACAGACTCAAAGAAAGTGACCAAATCATATGTACCAGCTGCTAATGCTCCAATTAAAGTCAGTGTCCATGTTGGACAGACTAATTATAACACGCATGAAGCGTGGAAAAGCAATCGGTTCCAAAGATTAAAAATATAAAAGTCCTCGAAAAACAAAAGGAGCAAAGAATCAAAATGGTCAAGTGGAGGATATGATAATTTCAGATAAAACTCCAGAAGAGAATAAAATTATAAGTAATATTGGAGTTCCAGCAGAAACTCAGGTATCTGAAATTCATGAAAATAATGAGATCTCGATAAATTATATCATGAATGAAATAAGATGAAACCGAGATGAAATTGATATCAATAATATTTTTGTATATAATATAGCGCTAAACATAATAAATATTGAGAATCATGACTAGAAGTATATTAAAGAATGTCGACAAAAGAAATGATTGGCCAAAAATAGAAAGGTGCAATTGAGATAGATGTAAACTCTCTTGAAAATTGAAAAGTTTTTGGACATGTAGTTCTTGTACCTCAAGGTATAAAACCAGTAGGATATAAATGAATATTTATGAGAAAATAAAATGGAAAAGGTGAAATTTTGAGATATACTCACCTGTGGTGGATGCAACAACTTTTTGATATATAATTAGTCTGGCAGTCCATGAAGGACTTAATTTGCTCCTAATGAATATTGTTACGGTCTATTTAAATGGCTTGCTTGATAATGATATTTATATGAAAATCTCTGAAAGATTTAAGATGCCTGAAGCATATAATTTAGGTTCTCGAGAACATTATTCAGTTAAATTGAATAAATTTTTATATCGATTAAAGCAATATGGACGCATATGCTATAATCGTTTAAGTGAATATTTATTGAAACATGGATATAAGAATGATACGACCTATCCATGTATTTTCATGAAAAGATATAGAAATGATTTTGTTATAATTGCAGTTTATGTTGACGATCTAAGTATCATTAGAACTCCTGAAGAGCTTCCAAAAGAATAAATAATTTAAACGAAGAATTTGAGATGAAAGATCTTGAAAGAACAAAATTTTGCATTGGATTGCAAATTGAACATTTAAAAATAATATTTTTATGCATCAAGAAAATTATATTGCAAAAGTGTTGAAATAATTTTATATGGATAAATAGCATTCATTAAGCGCTCCGATGGTTGTAAGATCATTAGATGTGAATAAAGATCATTTAGACCTCGAGAAAATGACAAATAACTATTTGGTCCTGAAGTACCATATCATAGTGCAATATGAGCACTTATATATCTTGATGAGCATACAATACATGATATATCATTTATAGTAAATTTATTAGCAAAATATAGTTCTTCTCTCACGCGAAGATATTGACATATAATTAAACATATATTTCGCTACTTATGAGAAAATTTAGCAATACACAAAAGCAAGTCAAGTATGTGTTTGGTTAAGATCTGTGATTTAACACATTTGTCAGACATGTAAATTGTTTTTTAGAGAAATGATCCCGAAGATCATATATGAATATAATATTATATGTATTGCTCAATGAAAGGAATGATACATTAAAGGAGATATAACAAAACATATTTCACCAAAATTCTTTTTTACACATGATTTCCAAAATAATAATGTTATTAATGTTCAGCAAATCCATTTAAGTGAAAAAATCCAGCAGATTTATTCACTAAGGCACTCCCTACTGCAATATTCGAAAATCTAGTTCTTAATATTGGAGTTCGCCAAATTAAAGATTTTGACTGATACTGTCATGAGGGGGAGTTAATATGCACTATATTTTCCTTAACCATGGTTTTTCCCACTGGGTTTTCCTGGTAAGGCCGTAGTTGCATATTTAGAAGAATATTGTACTCTTTTTTCTTCACTAAGTTTTTATCTCATAGGGTTTTTCCTAATAAGGTTTTAATGAGGCATATTCTTATGTAATAGACATCCAAGGGGGAGTGTTATGAATAAAATATTAATGTGGATGTCCATAACTCTCAATATTCATTCTCCACTATCCCCACTACTCCATGCACTACAATTGGAATTGATGACCACTACTATTGGAATTTATTTCTCAATTTATTTAGATGGAATTTTTCATTTACAATTTGTAGCCTATAAATAGAGGCTTTGTAATCTTGTATTGTACACACACATGAGAAATATATGAATAAAGAGATTGTCATTTTTTCATCTCTATTTTGCTTATTCTTCTTTATGCTTGTTCACATTTATTTTATAACAGCTATTTTTTTTAGGGTTAATTTTTGAGGTATACTTCTTCAATTTCTTATTTACCCCTCTATTTTTTATTATATTTAATATGTCCTTTAACTTTTTCTTATATTTCTTATTTATCCATTACATTATAATTCTTAAGTTAATCATAATTAAATCTATAGATAAAATAATAAAGAACAAAAATAACCTTCTATGAATTCCTTTTAAAATTTGATCGGTTTACAATTCTCTGAATCTCTCTCTCCCTGACCATTATTTTGTACCACTCTGGTAGAGGCTTACAATACCGTCTCCTGTTGCACAAGAGATTTACTGATATAAATTAATTTAAGACTTATGTATAAGTGATATCATTCATTAATAGGGTGTAGAACTTTTCTCTTTGATCCGAAAGACAAATATAAGGTAATTAACAAGTACTGCTTGCAATTATTATCCAAAGATCAATTCAACATGTATAACACATTCTTAACAGAAAAGTGGGACAAAGTATCAAGGATTTAGAGTCAAGCTCAAGTCAAAAAGCACAAACATCAAAAGCACTAAACCAATTCGGATATTGTTACGAACAGCTCACTGGTAGAAAGTCGTCCCAGTAGTTTAACAAATCATACGACTCAAGGCAAAAATTGGCCTTGATTTAAGCCACTATATTTTATGGTAGAAATGAAAATAAAAGGCAAACAGGTTCAGCACATTCATACAGATTCAAAAGGTATCAACTGAAGAACACTTTCAGATTCAAATATTCTCGAGGCCCTTGAAGTCGTTGCTTAGAGATTCTTAAAATTTACAGAATTCGGAATCAAGTTTCTGTCAGATCAACATTTTGGAGAAGCTGTATCAGTAAGTTTGAAAGTGGGTCAGGGCAAGCATTGATCACACGACAATCAATACAACACATTGGAGATGGAACCGAAGAAGGGTGTTACACCGTAATGATGTCAGAGGCCCTGCTGTGAGGTAAAAAATAGTCAACGTATGGAATATCAGAGCAAGTGGATCGGGAAAGAGAATAGTCATCTCCTTTATTGAGCGGTTCTATGACTAATGTGGTACCAAAGTCATAGTAGACGTAGATGGGAAGGATATACGTCGGTACAACCATAGGCTAAAAGTTGATCTTGTGCAA
This sequence comes from Carex pumila, assembly GCA_033356055.1. Taxonomy (NCBI): domain Eukaryota; kingdom Viridiplantae; phylum Streptophyta; class Magnoliopsida; order Poales; family Cyperaceae; genus Carex; species Carex pumila. Next base: position 111,384 of record JARJHM010000896.1, read on the forward strand.
CTGGAGACTGTTATCTCCTTTATTAGACAGTATTGCATATTGTAAAGGAGGAGCCACTGAAGAGGTGATCGAGGCAACTAAGGATTCAAAATGATGGTCAGGGAGATAGGGATTCAGCTCTCAGGGGGTCAGAAACAGAGAATTGCAAACCGATAAGATTTTTAATAGGAATTCAAGAGTATTTTTGTCCTTTATTATTTTATCTAGAGATTTAATTATGATGAACTTGAGAATTATAATGTAATGGACAAATAAGAAATAAAAAAAGAAGTTAAAGGATATATTAAATATAATAAAGAGTAGATGGGTAAATAAGAAATTAAAGAACTCTTTGAAAATACATAAAAAATTAACTTTTTTTTTAATAATAGTTAAATGTGAAGTTATCTAATTATTTAATATTTATAAAGAATTATATTCTTTTTTCTGAATTTTAAATCTATGATGTTTTATATAAAAAATGTTATTTTTGTCAATAGATTCAGATTAATTGCTTATTTAAAATAATGAAGTTTTTTGTTTTGTTTTACTTTTTAAACTTCATGTTTTACTTCTCTCATATTTTATATTTGGTTTGGATACGTCACTGAGAATAAAATAGTTAGAAATAAATATTTGTTTATAGAAGTGAAATATACAAACGGAATCGGTACAAGTAAACTAATCTGTCTAAAAAGATAAATAATTAAGTTGAATTATATTTTTTTTACTTGTGCGGAGTAAGATTTTACTCTTAATTTACGATGTTAATTAGTGTTTTATTTTGCCAAAGAAAAGTAATGATTTTATTTAATAAATATATGAATCCCTCCACTCCAGTCTCTCTTCAGTCTCTCAAGAATATTGAAGAAAAATTATATTATGATCTCACTAATTATATAATTATCTCTTTTTCAATCATGCACTCGTTTCCGCATCAACATTCATAGATAAAATTACTTGGAATATAAGATATTATTAATTGAAAAATAAGATATTTATACTTTGATGCGTAACTTGTTATGATTATTCTTTTTCCGGTTCTCTAATAGTCTCCTCGTCAACCTTCCTCTAATGAAGCAGTGAGAACCCTGCATCCTCGTATCAATCTTTCCTAATAGTCTCTGCATGCCACGTCAATCTTCCTCTAACAAAAATAATTATTCTTATAGGAATAAATACTTCAGTACATATTTATAAATACTTTCAAAATAAGATATTAATACTTGATATGTAACTTGATATGATCGAACGTTTGTACAATATATATACATATAAATATTTCAGTGGATAGGTATAAATGCTTGTCATACTTAATATTAATACTTTAAGATGTCATGTAAAAAAAATATCAAGTTGCGTGGTCTCCACAGATAGTTATGGCAATATTAATATTTTTAGAAATGTGTATGGTCCCCTCCTCATTTAGTTTGAGTGGTCCCCCACCTATAACTAAAAAATTAATATTTTACAATTTTATTATATAACTAATTTACTGAGCTACTTAAATCGAAATTTAAAATGTATACGACAAATTTTTGAGGCGGTAGTACTCAAACCTTACTCAATTAGTAAACAAACGATGCAAACTTTGATCATTATTTAAGTGTCGACTTTCAGTTTACATGAAACATAACTCAAATGTTGATTTTCATTTTTGCTTTATTTGTTTTTCTGAAGAGTTAGTTAGTTGTTAATAGCTTTCACTTATAGCTAACTAATTTTAAGTACTCAATACCAAAATGAAGTGTGTAGCGCTGCAATTTAGCTAAAAACTGTTCTGATTACAGCGATTTTTCTTATTTCAAATCAGGTGGTTCGAAAATGCCCAAGTAGCATTCAATTGAATCAATTGAAGCCCAGTAGCACGCACTAGAAAAAGCTTTATTTTTTTGAAGGTTTAGAAAAGTTTTATTTTAGGCCTAAATTTTTATGTTATAAACTTTACCTTTATTAAGTAAGATCCTCGCAAACGAAAAAAATTTGGACAGGATTAAACTCAACATAAGTTGATAATGTTCAAATCCGTTCTAGCAAGTGACAACCACACATAAAATCTAATTTTATAAATGATTAACGAATTATGTACAAATTTTGACATCTATAGAATTTATTATTTTGATCATCAGGCCATCATAATCCACATCGACACCTGATACTCCGCAATACACATCAAAATTCGTGCAGCCGAAGCTTACATCATGGGTTACTGGGATGAATATCATTTTTCGAAAATATGTTCTTCCACTGGTTATGGTCTTGTTACTTGTTAGGTTCAAGTTCAACTAACTGAGAATATGCATTTTATAATTTTATTCATCCTTTTCTACTTCTTGGGCTAAAACCAAATTAATCGACAGGTAGGGATCACTCAACCGAACCAGAGATCTTCCCGAGTCAGGCTGGGGTGTGTGCCGTGTGGTATGGGTCAAGAGTGTCATGATGAATACCAGAAATTTTTAAGATATAACACATTTATTTTTTGAAATTAAGTCAGCAAGGACGGATTTACAGCCAACTCAAAAACTACTAG